>CABFON010000049.1:0-20314 GCA_900683695.1 Echinococcus oligarthrus
ACCGATGAAGGGGCAACAAGTGTGCTTTCCGCGGTATTCTGGGGTGTTTGGAAATGAGCCAAGAGAAGGTAACTTCACGAGGATAAAAAAACAGGAATATTCCAAGGGCTGCAGCAGCTTCACCTCAAATATTGCCTTTCGTGGCCTTTAATAGACAGTTTGCAAGAAAGAAATGAAATGACTTGATTTCACTTCATTGATTTTGTTGGTAGAGTTCACAAAATCACGATTGCTAATTTTCCGACAAAGCCACAATATTTGTCGTCGCTGTTGGTGTTGTTGTTTGTGGGCTTTGCTTAGCCAACCATTTGTGGAAGATTAATGGGACGGACAGTGCAAAGAAAAGGAGAAGGCAAAGAGGCGAAACCCGAGCGGTTTTCGTCTGCAAAAGGGACTCTCGTTTTCTCCTTTTTTCGTGGCAAAACATTAGGCCCTAGACTAATCATCTTGCGTGCAAATAGTCGTCCTTTTTAGCTTGCAGGAAGGATGCAAAGTAGCGAGACCAAAGCGAGGATTCTAATGAGCCGCGGCGCGTCTAATCAAGGAAGAAAAATCGTAGGTTTGTTTAAGATGGGTTTATTATTTATGGAATTAATCACTCGATCTAGGTACATTGAATTGTTGTAAATAAGACCAATTAGCGGTTACTGCACATCAAACAAAATAAAATCTCACATTTTGCGGACTCTTTCACGATTCATTCAATCATGCAATTCCTTTGCTTGCAAAATGGGTGTTTTTATTGTAAGTGTCCACCAATCTTAATACGTCCACATAATTGCCTGTAATTCGAGCTTTACAATGGAGGCTTACTTCTTGCTGCCCATCCATGTCAACATCAACACTAAAGGTTAGTGATGAACGGTTTAAGCAAGTGGTCCCATAAAGCAGCACGACACATCCACTGTTTACACTGTAGGGCATTGTTTAGACCCCACAACGCGAATCAGAGCTTACAGCCTTTACTTTTATCTCCCCGGGTTAATTATTATGCACTAGACGATTATGCGATAGTTAAACCAGGAAGACCATTATGGGTATGGCCAAGATCAAGGCTCTGCTACAGCAGATTAAATCTGCTTACTCAAATCAAAGCTTTTGCTTCGCTTGCATGTTGATAGTGCTAAAATGACTGCTAACTGATTGTTTGGGCTTGCAAATTTTGGCGGAATGACTTTACAGGAAGAGGAGTAAATGCAAAAGGCGTAGTTAAGGAGGGTGCATGAATTGACAAGGTCCTAATGAACAGTCGAAATTGAAATTCGATTAGCTCTTAAAGGGAGGTATACTAGTCAGCCATTTCTGAGCTCAGTGGGGACCCCTTTTATCCCTCGTAAATTATTTCTTATATGGATGAGATAATAATAGAAGGAAGTTACCTTTTCGTACCTCAACTGCATCTGTTGCAATGCTCCGATTTCTTCTTCTGCCGCTGCTAATTAGCTTTGGCTTCGAAGGTTTTTGTGGGTCTGCAGTCTTTCTTCCTCGGCATCAGAAGTGACATCTACACCAACAGAAACAACGCGAGCAATGCCATGCACTTTATCATAATTACCTCTGATTAGGATTCCACTGCGCGACACAAGGTCTTCTAACAGGTAAGCCCCGCGATACCCGGCCTGTAGTCTTGTGTTGCCCATTAAGAAGGGGACTCACTACTTACCTTTTTCTCGGGGCAGAATTTGCACCACCGTAGCAATCACCGCTTTACCAACGCACAGCCAGCACGATACCGTCTACCCGAATGATTTGTGAATTTTTGGTTTGTGTGTAAACTACTTATTCAATCTCTTGCATTGAATACAACAAAAGCATATCCTATCGAGGTAATCTTAAATTACACTAACCCAAAATGACACTTTTTAATACGAACAGTTAGAGTACTTCATGAGCGTGTGCCATCACTGAGTAACTCATCACCAAAAGCATTTTTTAACGCCTTTCCGTGGTACGTCCATATCGTATACTTCGCCTTCACCAGGTGCGATACAATAAAATTGTCAAGAAGCTTCTGCTGCTTCGATACAACTGGTAAAGCAGACAAGTCCAACTCGTACTTTTTAAACCTTCGTCAACATTTCACAGAAGCTTAACTTTGCTACTTTTTTGTCAGTCAATCATGAGACATCAAATCAAAATGCTAGCATTTGCATTTATGGTGATTTCAAGGAGGAGGTGTGATAGGTTTTAGTCTCCCTAGAATTATTTGCGACTAAGACCCCTTTGTGGAATAAGTAAGCCAGGTTCATTTTCATAAATGTATGTGTTTAGATCTACAAGTTATCTCGTGAAATGTTATGCCCGTACTAGCAATTGTAATTGACATTTAGGAGGGATTTTCATAAGGACCGACGTTCAAATACTTTTGCTTTTGTTACCGTTCTCAATGGCATCTACTGTGAAAACTACTTGGCCATTCTAAAGTGTCTCATGTCTACTGCGACTTTGACTTGGTGAATTGTCCACTCACCTGTTTAGAGGTTCATTCCATGTATCCTCGGATTTAGATGCTCAACTTTAAAACTGAACTGCATCACTTAAATGAAACGGTATACTTATTCGATGGTCACTGCCTCTACGTGGGCAACATTGAGGTGTTCCTTGTCAGAGACCTCCGCTTCGATGATTTTCCAACCAACAAAACTTTCTCCTTTTTATTGGAGAACTCTCTGACACAAAATCGGGACTGGTGGTTGAATGCTTTAATATTCTCCATTCCAAACGTTAGTGAATAACTTCGACGCTATCATCCCGCCGAGTTGGATTCCTAAACTAGGCTCCTATTTTGGTACCTGATTTGTGCATTTAGATCTAAGAACACCCTAAGAATCGGTGCGCTTTCCGAATTGCAAGTAACCACCACATTTAAGCGAAAAAAGTAATGTTACTTTAGTGCTTGGCCCCTTCACTTTAGCCTTAAATGCTTTACCAATCCATGTAATCAATGAGCATTTTGCATAGAGCAAAGGAATGTCTTGCACGTTAAGACGATTTTAATTCTGAGCCTCTGCTTTTCTGAGTAAGATACTAAATTGTGCGGAACAACCGCTACCGCATATGACTTCGGTTGATGCTGATAGGTCTTTTTAAGAAGATTCGCGATACATCTTAAACCTGACAACATACAGAGCTTGGGCACCAAGTTTCAACGAGACGATACAGCAAAGACCGTTCTCCCATTTTCTTCTGAAATCGTTAATGTTTTGTCGAAAGTGGACGATGCCTCGTCGAATAAGCAGCAGAGCCATCTCGACTTAATCCAAATTATTGATTTACCACCACCGCAGTCATAGTGATTCCTTGGAAAGAAGTTCCTGAATGCAAATTTCGCTGTTCAATTTTGAGAGCCTTAATTATCTTGCGGGCTTGTGTGGTATTTGTTTAGAGTAATTTGCACTAGATTTTTGAAGTCGATGCGTGTTTGAGACTACAAGTGACCTAATGTAATGGCACTATCATTATTTTGGAAAACAACTCCTATTGGAAATTCCCACGTCTTAGGGTAGAATCGGTCGAATTGTGGGTATTTTCATTATCACTGGTACCAAGCCGATCCAAAAAGGTTAATCGACATCCCTCTGTGATGGAGCGATTTGATAAATTGAATTTCTGGGGGAATGTCTGTTCTTCGTTAAGGCTAAATCCCACAATATAGTGACTAGCTTTCGTTTTATTTCAGGCTAGATTAAAACATCCACTGAAGTTAATAACTGCTTCTAAATGCAGATCTTCGGCCTTGTGAGGTGCTTGACTACTCTCGGCGAAGACTATTCTCTATTGCTTAAAATGAACTGGGAATAAGTAGTACATCGGCACTAGCCAAAATGCCGGATGATTAAAAGTGCTTATGTGTTTTGCGCCATAGTGCACCCTTGCATGTAGCAGTTAAAAAAGTCGCCCGTGCCTGTCTGCCTGTCTGTCCCAATGGCTTGTTATGTTGTAGGATAAAACCTAGTGAACTTTAAGCTCGTATGATTTGCAAATCAAGTTTGACTTCGCTTCAAAGAGGAACTTACTTTTCGCACAAATCGCTGGATAGCTCTAGGAATGTGCAAGGGCAAACATCTTCGGGCCGTACTACTTAGCAGAATTACTACCGTTGGTAGAACATGTCGAAATGGATGCGCCGGGCTCAAGGATAACCCACATTCCTGGAGACAGTAAAAGGCTGGGAGTCACCACCTAATAAGATGTTTGGTGATTAAATATAAGGAGCAGTCCCCAATATGATATTTTCCAACTTAACGTCTGTTAAAACAATTGAATTCCACCCACACTAACTGTAGATGTCATGGCTGTAATGAATTGTGGCAAAATAGTTTCATATTTTCTGCACGAGTTGATATCAGTGAGCTCTAAAGACTGCCAGCATGTCGAAAAGTTTTGTGGCATTCTGTAAAGATATGCAGTGAATTGTAACTTGCCTGCCATTCGACTCGATTGTAATAAAGATCGGGTGTCGTGCTTAGCGTTTGTTTGGAAAACAAATACATCAATGCTCACTTCAAATGGTCTACTCATTGGTCCGCACTTCTAGGATGTCACCTCATCCTCAGAAGGCTGTGCTTCCTTTGTAAGCGTGTGCGTATTCCGTAGACTGCAGGTGGAGTTGTTCATCATGAGGATTTCTCCCTCTAAAACAAACCTGTTAGGGCTGTAACCATTGGGGGCTCAATTCCTGTTTCTTAAAAGCACATGGACTTATAAATTGGTGAGGAGAGCGAACTTAATCATAAGAAGTTGCAAGTTCTCTCACCACACTGCAAAACTTGCCCCTGAGAGCTAGGTATTGTCGTACTCAAGAGTGAAGAGGGGAGATGCTTGCAGCTTCCTAACCTCATTTTCCTGCTCATCCGTGTTTCTCCAGTTGGTAACTACCACCAATTCCCTGTATCATACAACCACGTTGTGGCATACAATTTGGGATCAGCGATTGTAACGCGGAGGTGTTTGGGGCTTTTTATCCTCTAGAGGCAAAAATGGCATTTGCAGCAAAGTGATCACTATTGAGGCGAAATCAGGGAGCTAATGGTGATGGTTTTTGATAAGCAAAGTATTTTACAAGCAGTTATCGCCCGTGAATGTTTGTTCCCTTGTTAACTTAATCATTCTGCATTTTTAGCCCATCAATCATGGTAGCCTAATTTCAGAAACCTGTATTATAGTAACATGCTTTGTATTAGGCAGTGACTGATTAGAACGCAACATTAAAGTAATGGGTGCAGAAAAAGCTCTAACGCAAATAACTTTATTTTCCTTAAGTTGCCTGAAAAGTAATGAGGGAGATGTATTTATATGAACTTTGCCTTTAAATCCTCTTGACGTAGAATCGGAAGCTGTCATTGTAAAGTCTAAGAAAAAGCATTAAATGATAATAAATTTAAGGTCAAAGAAACTGCAGAATAAGCTTGTAAAATGTCAGCAGTAGGGGTATTTCCAGTGAAAATCTAGGAGCTATTTTGCAGCGAATTGTCATGCACTGCCTGACCGCATTGTTATCACTGAATGATTCCAACCATGGCGCTGCGGATGCATTTAAAGAGAAGGGAAGCAAAATAAAAAGCTTGTTGCAATCTAGTTTATTAAATTGCAATCATTTTGGGATTAGGGGACAAATCAAACTGTAATTAGGAAGACCTTATTTAGACGTTTCCTACCGGGGTATCAGAGGAAAAATGGCATAAACGGACAAGACAATGATTTGTTCAAACATAAGAAAACATAGTAGAGACAATTATTCCAGGATCAGGATACTCCAGAACCGCATTACCATTTGAAACTCATCTTGTCGGTTCGCGACATGCAACTTGGTACAAATGACAAATGGGCACTTGTCACCTATTGTGACGCTGATGGCAGATATGACAAAGGATCCATTCGCTTTGCCATAGCCGCATCGTTGTCTGAATAAATTTAAATGCTCTAGCCTGCAGTGGATTCCTGAATTTCGCTTACTAGGCATGACGTCTTTCTTTCTGCTAATTGTTAACTTTACTCATTGTCACCAGCAATTTCACCTGTCACGCCACAAATTTCCGAATCGCCCTCGAAGGGTTAAATCACCAAGCCTTCTCCTGCTGCTTTATTGATACATGCATAGATCCTAACCTGCTCTTCTTCTGTAAATGTAAACAGGGCACGGATTTGTCAGGAAATACAAGGGTTTTACTAAAAACTCAAACCCATTTAAGAAAGGAACGCATAGTAGCGCCATGTCCTCATTATGCCTGAATTTTTCTGTCTCAATGAGGAGGACTCCTATGACGTTAAGTCACACCGACTGATTTTGGAACTATGTTAGGGAAAAGCATATTCACATTTCTGTAGCGAAGGTACAGGCTCCCTGAGTATTTTCAACGCAAGTCCAGATACTCGCCTAAAAAGAATAAGAACGGATTTCAGTATTTGTGGTAAAATTTTAGGCAGCTCCTGTGTATTTACTTGGAATCCGTACAGACCTTAAATTAGCAAACGATTTCACCTTAATAGCCCAATCGCCACATTCGCTATTCTGCTTACTGTTGGAGAAAACGTGGTCTGCCAAGAAGTAATGGCCCCTGAGTTAATTCCTGTAACACTGGACGAGGTCGATCTTTATGGACATATTTGTGATCGCGGGACTACAAAAGAGCGAGGATGACCAAACAAAGCTGACATGAGCTGAGTAATTTGACTGGTTAATTTAAGACAAAGAGATGTTAGTGAACCCGTGACACAGCCAGATGATGCATGCATGATATCCTCTGCTGTATCATCATTTGCATTGAGGAAAGTGGATAAAAATGTGGAAGCCCATTGCTGGATAGGGTTGAGCTGGACACTTAACAGCTAATCAACTCGAAAAACAGAGCTAAGTCAGCTAAGTCATGCAGCGTTTGTGTTTATCGCTGATCACATTTGTCGTTGTTCCTTTAAATGCAAATACACAAACTTCTAAAGTTCTGGCATGTTTTTCTGCTTTCAATCATTCAATCGGAGTTAGTATTTATTTACAAAAGTCAAAAGCCTTAACTCTTCCACTCACAAAGTTAAGTCTACCGTTATCCTACTTTGAGACCCTAAAAACAGGCACCTGTCTTAAATCGAGACAATTTCATGCATTATTGAGAAGAGTTGTGATTACTCCTAAGCTTTGCATGAAGGTAGTGTGCTGCGACTTAAATAAATTAATGAATGCTCCTAATGCAAAGGCCAAAGTCCAAAGCAATTTTCCTGCTCTAAAAACGCCACAGTTTCATTTCTTCTAAGACCAGCAATCTGGTATTAAACCACGTGTGCATAAGTCGTTTGGATGTTTTTGAGATCCCCTTTCGCATTTTTTCAAAAGAGAGAAATTTTCTTTTGATTGTAGAGCGTGTTTACACGTCTATCTATTGCAACAGAAAGTGGCTGCAGGTGTGAGGTATCTGTGGGGAGGAAGGGGACTGATCATGAAGCAGCCCTCAGAGAGACCACTGACCCAGAAACCCACCAAATTCTGCTTCCACTGTGATTTTATCTTTGCCATATGCGGACCCAATTTCGCAAAATTTATTATTTCTTTTTTTAAGCATCCAACTTTCACAGAGTTTGCCTACTTTTTGGAACAGACACCAATATTCGGCTAATATGCAAAGAACATTATATTGGGGCCTGTGAATACTGCAACGTCTCCCCAAATAATCATTAAAAACAAATGAACTTAGTCGGTTAGGTTAGGTCTTAAACTTCTTCCAAGGCATATTATGATGGGAAGCTCTAATACCTAAGTGCGCTTTAAGTGTTATGCCTTAATTAGCTACGGATAAAGACAAATAAAATCTACTTCACGGTTTGGGATTAGCTGCATTTCGTGCAATAAACCGACGTTTTGTGTAAGCTAGCTCTTTTTATAATTGCAAACGGTGCTCTTTCGATGCAACCATTACTTTTAGAAGGCGTTGAACCTGCCTCTACGTTGCTTCCTGAGTCCCTCCTTTCCTGACACTTTCATCTGCATTTATGGAAGCATCCAAGTATTTACTATTATACACCGTTTCAAAATTCACTCATTTATGATAAGAGTGCCTTGTCAAAGTTGGGTAAAATGTCATTTTGTGCTGCAGTGGCTCAATCAATGTATGAATCTTATGAAAAGTTATTTAGTGTTTCATTCAGTGCATAGTGAGTCCGTCTTGCACACAGTTGATCCTACTTACAAGTTCTAAAGATTTAATGCTAAATTCTCTACAACTAAGGTAAAATACTGCAGAAGACGAAAACACAAATATCAGATATTGCCAAATTTAGGGACAGATTTTGGCAAGCAGGGTCAAGCCTTTTTTAAAGTGACCTGTGTACTGATTATATCGAGAACACTCACAAAACATTTGTCAAGACGATGTTTTTATTACGGTGGAATTCTATAGTCGTTTAAATAAAATCCTCAAGTCAATACCGTTGCCCATATTTAGTAGGCAAGAGCTGATAAAAGGCGTTTAGTTACATGCCCACCTTCATGGCGTCCACTAGAGTTCATTACTCTATTCCTTACCGAGTGTTAGCTTGCTCCTCAATTGTAGAAAGTTCATAAGACTGTTTATTTCTTAGTAGGAGTAGACTCTCCTTTTTTCGAAATTCATTTTTTACTGGTTTCTAAGGACCTGATAATCGCAAGATCTAGCTATTAAGCATGACTTTTCCGGAAAATTCTTTTCCCTGTGGTCTTGTGTATGGGTCAAGATTTGGAGAATTTGTTTCTATTTTTCTCTAAGAGGAGATTAGCAGTTTAAAGCTAACTTAAAAACAAATGCTTGGAGACCGAGGAAAAATGTTACAGGTTATAGTGCTCTACCTTATCTACGGAGTGCCTTCTGCAAGCTCGTGAAATGAACGCCATCACTGATTCACAGAGTTTGTGGGTGGCACTCGAAAAGAAAAGACTGTGTGATTAAATGTCAGGTTCAAATGTTTATCAGGGTGCCGCACTCCGGCATAATGACAAAGTGCCCACCAATACCCATTTCGTTTCTGCTAAAAGCACGTGAACCCTTTCGATGGAATCGTGACATCTCAGATCGGCTCCATTGGGTAATAAGTGGCTACGAACAATTGCTTCGCAAACAAGATGGAATGGTTTAAGGCACGCCAAAATATTGCGAACTCTGACCCACCATATGAAGCATTTATTTGCATTTGAATTCGGTCACACCGAGGTGTCACTAAAGCACGTCACCTCATAATCAAGCTAACAACTGGCTAAATACAAATGTCACTAACCTTGCTCAAATAAATGCATCTCAACTGGACTAATCTTATTTAGAGCCAGAAGACAGAAGTTCTATGCAGAATTGAGATAAGTAAGCCAACTCAGTTGAGTCTTAACAGGGTCTCCAACTGGAACGAATTTGAAAAGCATCAACTATTTAGCCATTAAATATGAATAGTATGGTCGTATTAGGTTCTAAAGTGGCGTAAGTGCAACAGTCTATCTTGCACTTTGTTGTTGTGGAAATCCATTCCCGTCACTGTTCCACAAACCTAATTCATCCCTCAAAATACACAGATTAGTCTTTCGGAACAAATTTCAGTCGTATTTACTGGGTATTTGTTTGGGGATGTGAGTCGGCTGATGGCAAGCGCTATACCTACAACGACAAGTTGATTAATGTTTGGATAGTAAACTGCACGATAAGTAAGGGGCGAAAAAGAGCCTAAGTAATACGAAATTCTTCTTCCGTTAAAGAGTTTAACTACTGAAAGGAACAAATTGCGCGCAACAGGGGAGACCTAAGGCAAGCATTTTAGTATTTACAGCGTTACAACAGCGCATTTTTTGTCATCATTTAATGTACAAATATCCGTTTTGCAGCTGTCCTTTGAAATATCCCCTTTGTGAAGCAACTCTTTTTCTTCCACTGCAATTACGTCTAGAGACAGTGTTGTTTTATAGCACGAATTTTCTTGCAATGCGAATCGCTTCAGCTGTTGTGGCAGCATATTTTTGGTTACCGAAATGCCCATTTAACTCTTGATAGCAATCTGCATCAAAAGTGAGAGGTAGACCTGAGATTGGACCATAACGGTGGTGAGGAATGGAGAGGTACTGGATGCGGCTGTATTGAATACGTGCATGAAGTGATGATGAAAAGATTTGATGTAATTCCCTTTTCAACAGTGCTGTCACTTGTGGCAAGCCAAATGCAGCCTAAGTAATGCGCAAATTGACGTTAGAAATGGGATACAAATGCACTTGGTGGTACGTTTAGCTAAATAAGTTTGTGCGGCACGCATCCATGGGAAAATTTATTAGTAGCTTAGAACGGTTACATGCCATCCTAAGGGAATCACATGTGATTAAGAGAAATAACGTGCATTAATAACCGTTTGCCATAACATAACTACGCTGCAAGACTTCGATGCGTCCGTTGCTTAGAATCTAGGTTTGAAGAGTATCAGGCCATAGGTGACCCTTGCAATTTTTTACTAAATAGCATATTTTCTAGTAGTTAAGATGATTTTCAACTTGCAAATGATCAGCAACTTTTATAGGACGTTCCCACGATCGGCTGCACAGACGGACAAATCTAATTTGCCCTTTTTTTGTGGCCAGTTGATTAAAAAAAATGTCGCTCTCAAAAGTCACTTTGTAATATGGTGTTTAACCTTACACTGCGATATGTCATATACGAAAGTGTCAAAGCCTAGATTACAAGATATGCCCATTGTCCTTCTTCGCAAGACACGCCTACAATCACAACTTTGGCATACCTTTAGGCTTCTTTGCAGTTGCATTACTTATAGCTTTTTCTTTGTTTATAAGGTGAAAATTTAACCTCGGAAAATAGACGAATTGCCAATAATCATCCAATACTATGATTCCTAATTACCCAAAATACAGCAGCTTTAGTAATTTTATCAAGTTTATAAGAAATGTGGTGGATCAACAACACGTTATAAGCGGCGAATTAAAGTATGAGTTTAGAAATTATCATCAGTCAAAATCAAATTCTCATTTTAGGCAATCCATCACTTTCAGAAGATCATAAGCTTTTCTTTTTTGATGGACCTCCTCCAAAATTTTCCAGGACCTATTACTCTCTGAAGGTCAAATATAAATGGTTGAAACCTTCCTGAATCCTCGTTCAATATGGAGATGTGAAAATAGACTTATAATTGAAAATCGGTTAAAACAAGTTGATAAATCGGAGATACTCACTCTTTTGATGAACTGACTCGCCACAAACCGCTACGCCACATACCGTCAAAACTTACTCTTAATGAGACCTGAAGTCCTCAGTCTTGTTCTCATTCTCCGTATCATCCTGGTGATATTTTGCCAAGCGATAACCACCTCCTATCTTGGCAATAGACAACCACATTTTCACACAAAAATAAAACGAAGAGCTCAAACCAAACGCGACGGGAATAAGACTGTATAGACAAAGCGCAGTACACTAAACAATGAGTCGACTCACATAAGCCATACGATTTCACTTCATTTTGCTAATGCTTCCCGACGGTTTGCATAATAATCCACTTTTGTTAAATTTTCCTTTAAGTACTCAATTTCAAGTGCTCCTTTATGGTGTATAATGGACGTTTTGCATCTTGTTTGGTTTATAAAATAACAACACATTAAATTCTATTAAAAACAGTTATGTCACCGAATTCGGATTTTGTGTTTATTATTCAATTAAAATTCTTCAATATTCCAGTAATAATAGCAAAATGAGATACTCGTCTATGAGCACAAGCAAATATAATATGGTATAAGAGGTATTCACGTAATTTTTCCAATCTGGGATTCCAAATCACGCCTTACTGCATTGTGCTGTCATTAAATCTCACAACATATATATCGAATCGTGTTGATGGACAAATTTGCTTTATATTGATAAAATTCTTGCTTTTAGATTTGTAGCTGTTTTGAGGATCCACACTTTCTTATGAGTTTCTGCCTTATTTTGAATGTTTTCTGATAGACGTGTAATACCAAGGAAGGCAATAGGCCCCAATAAAAGACGTATCTTCATGGCACTAAGGAAGGACATGCAGTATCTACTTATGTAGTGTGAGGTCTCCTTTTCGGCTGGTTTTGCAGTAAGAGGAATGAGATCTTGTTTTGATCAATCAGTTTTGGTGGCCTTCAATGAAGAGGTTTTTTGGAACATAAATAAGTGGCATGAAATTGTACCGAGTGGATATGTCTTATCCTTCAGTCATTCTTGATCACCTGACAAATAAACCTATTGAAGTTTTCTTTACAATGACAAGGACTTTAAATAGACTTTAACTGCCTTGTTGGCTGATTTTGTTTATGTTTAATAAAACTTGTTGAAGAATGAGATTGTTTACAAAGCATGCAGGAAGTGAATATATTTCCTTTAAACTGCATTCTATGTGAGCTAATACGCCTATTTCTTCTTCCGGGGAATAAAAAAGAAATAGAGAGGCGTAGAGTTGATTTAAATGTTAATACTTTAATGGAGGTAGAATACAGAATCATGCAGACTTTAAAGAGATTCCTAAAAGGGAATTGTGATGTTTCTAGTACCCACTTCAGATCATTTAGTCACCAGCTTTTTCACATTGCGAAATCCCCTTAGTTAAATGGTTTGACTTTAACAAATATTAAGTGACTAATCCTAGCTTATACTTTGTTTAAACTTTTTTAAAGATTAGAGCTCTATCAAAATTTAAAGTTCGTTTGTACAGTGAATTGCGTATTTTCAGTTTAACTTGGAATATTCGTTATTTCTGAAGAATGTCTAAGAAAGAATCAAAGGACACTATTGTTTTGCTTGGAAAGCACTTAATGCTGAAATGTTTTCACATCTTAAAGTAGACTTAAAGCCGGCCTTTCTTTCATCTGGCAACCAAGTGGGTAATTCTCATGATTTGGAAACCTCGAATAATATCACACAGCAGGCAAGGGACGGAATGCCTCCTCTCTTGCAGTTTTATCTACCATGTTCTTTTTCATACGCACCCCAAATTCTCCCAACGTGGACTCATCATTTGTCCAAATGATGAGGTCCCGTCACTGAGTGAAGTACAAGTCAAAAGGGGAGAGATGGAAATCATCTTATCCTGGCGTGTCATGTTGGAGGCAGCGAGTCTAATTACCTGTCCTTTCCGTCTGATTGTTCGTCGGGAAAATACATACGAATGCGCAAACTAACTTCCTCCCTTTCCTCCTAAACATGTCATAAAATTGTATTAAAAATTTCCTCTTTATCAATAATTAATGCTTGGACTGCAAACCTCAGTGTTTTATGCATTATGGCAGAGCTAAATATAACCACCTAAATATGAATATTGCAATGTTTATAAGGCTGAAATATTTTCTTGAATCTATTTTATTAAAGTGCTATATGGACTATTAAATAATATTTAAATTAGCGCTTGTTCCTATAATAGATGGTTGGATACTCATACAAAAGCTTAAAAACTATTATCCATACTAATGCCAAGCAAAAATTCTTCCTCATCTGACTTAAGCCTAAAAAATTAGTGGCACTTGTGTTTACTAAGAGAGCATACGAATGATAATAAAAAAATATTAGAACCTCACTTATAGGCAAGTATTTTCATGCTCCTTAGTGCCTAGGTCAACGATCAAAGATTACATGATAACTTTTACCACCATAGTCATTATACTACCAGAACTGAGAAGAGTAAGACATTTTGAATTATTAATTCATTTGCTTATAAATTGGACTTGCTTCCGAGAGGTCTAAATTGCAAAGAAACTTGCAATTGTTTTAATGGTAATAAAGAGTGAACTAATTTACTTCTATGAATACCCGCAATTTTATTGGAAGTATAAATTAATTTGATGTCATACTTCGTGTCCAATTTTTCGGTGAGCACTAAAGAATTAGGGATCTACGTGGAAAATAAATAGGTGAGATAATTTAAACCTGCAAATTTTAATGGAGTTTTTTTCTTCTACTTCTTCTTTAGTACGGCATGGGTAGACGTAGGTATTAGACATAAGTTACTTCTGAAATTGTCATTGTGATCAGACGCAACAAGTATCTTCTTCGATGGTGCTACTCCTCATACGGGCCAGTAAAAAAGCACTAATAGTTTCCACAATGATGGTTGTAGAAGGAGTTTTAGAGGAGGTCGCTCTATACTTATTTGTTTTTTTAGCAACACAACGGCCCAAAATATGCCATGTATCGTTGTTACTTCATCTGCGTTTTCTTCACTGCAGCCTAAATATCGCTAGAACCGTCTATATCAGCAAAATAATATATAGGTGAAATTCCAATACCTACTGTTAATGTCATCGGTAGGAGTACACTATTTTCACCATAAAGTGGAACCCTTCTCTTCCCGTGTCAAAACCATGAGCCTAAAGTGGCATTAATGTTGTTGCCATTCCGCCAATGAATACGATCTTTGGACCAGCTCCGAAGAGAAGCATCAAGCGATTCAACTTGTACGACCTTACAGAATTTTGATACTTAAGCTTTGAATGAGAGTTTATCTACTCAAGGTACATGAGGCAATGTGCAAGTGCATTAGTGAAACACCAGATCCTTCGCTGTTTCAACGATTTGCTGGCAGGAAAGCAAAGAACTCCACCATCAATTGAATAGGTGATATGATCTGCCATTAGTATCGGTGCAGCACCATGCTTGGGATCAAACTTATTTCTTAACTGGACCTCCTTGATTACTAATTCAGTAAAAATTACTCATTCTTTGGAATAAATAAGGTAACCAAATAATCTGTAAGAGGTTATGTTACACAACATTTGTATCTGCAGAAAATCTCCGCAATAATTTATCCCTGGAAATAATCGGGACCACAAACTGTAATGACTTTGACCATGGAGTCAAATGTTCAAACTTCACTTGGATTGCTCCACACTCATCCACTTCTATTCCATTTCTACTTCCCACCTGCCCGTCTTTGTCGAGAAAAGTTAACAAACATCGCTTAAGAAAGCCCCATTATGGAAATACGAAGAACAGGGACAAGGTAATTAGTCCACAAACACACCTATGAAGCAAGCTGTACGAAGTGGGTTGTTCCCACTTAAGGAAAGGACTTCATTTCAAATAAGTTGCGGATCCCATGCTCCACTAGTGCAGGGAGTTAGTAGAACTAAAAATATTTACCTCAAATAGTTGAACTAAGCAGGAAATTTTTAGCTAGTAGTGAGCAATCACCCCATCTGTACTGCACCACCAACAAAGAATTATAGTTTTGAATTGGTGCCACTGAAGTGAGGAGGAAACAACAACTTGATAGCTTACTATTTGTTCCTTCGCTTAGCAAATATTGTAATGTCAAACCATTTCTCATCATCAGCATTTCAAATAAGAGTGCTTCATAAAGTGTGCAAAATAAGTAGTTCTTCCTATTGTGCTTGCTACAATGTTCTGCCTACTTTAAAGCACTTGTGCCATTCGAGACTCTCTGCTCTACGAGTGTAGTGTTGGTTCACATGTGGTGAGTGCTTCTCGAATTAATGGCGTAACATTTGGTAAGGTGCGAGTCTCTCAGAAAATGTAATCCCAAAAAATTAATTATAGTATTGAGGACTTTTGGTTTGGGCGTGCAACGTTCCTAAACACCCTTTTTCATTAGACGTTCCACTATCGCAAATATGTTGTGACCATACCAGCTTATGCCATTGGAGCTAGTGGCCATTTAGGTCAGTAGTGGGCGTCCAGTCCACTCGGCGTGAACCAAAATGACACACAATGGTAGTGGCAGTACGCTCATAGAACGGAAGGTGGTGATACCGCTTGTAGTGCACAAATATACACAGAGGATTTGAAAGGCAGTAAGGCGATGGGCGGCTCAGTGGATTTGCAGTCACATTCGAAGTAATATTAGTTTTAGGAACTGTGAACCGATATTCGGGGCCTGTACCCACTGGGTGTAGCTTAACTAACCGATTGCAAATTTGTACAAAAGATAAACCTTCCTGCGAGAACAGTGTACCTAGTTCTTTCGTGTTTTTAAAACTGGTATTGACTAGGTACGAGGGATGAAGGAGGTGGATCAAGAATCCCAGCTAATATTTCTCTACAGCAAATCAACAGGCTCTCTTTACTTTTATAAGGCATGGCAACACAAAAGTCCACTCAGCATCAAATATCAAAACTCTCCTAGCTGTCTCATTCATTGGTAATGCAATAAATTGGTGTTTATGCGAGTGAGCTTATGTCCTGTCGAGCTGGCTACGCAGTGAGGTTTCAATGAACGCGACTTCAATGCAGACATTTTTTTACTCACGAACGAGTAAGCCAGGAGGCACAATGTGTGAGCATGTGGTGAATAGCTAGCTGTTTAGTTGAGAATGCAGCATACCAGACCGGGTGCGTCATCAGTCTTGCCTATATACAGCACTTGACGGCCATCAGTACACACAGAATACGTGAAATCAGCCAATTATGAAGAGGAGGAAGAGAGCTCAACGTTCAGGAAATGACCACGAATAGGGTATCATCATGAAGACCAAAAAAAAGGTTGTTTAGAGTTGCAGAGATGCCAGGCGTGTATTTTAATGTGGGAAAAGCATGTCACAAATTCTTGGCAACTCGTATTTTCTAGGTTGTAGTGAAGACCACAGGACGGAACAATGGCCATCTTCTGTACATTTTATGTTAATTGGACATTCTATGCCTAAATGCTGGAACTCGTGTATACACAACTTATGAGGCTACGTTTTGCCAAAAGAAGTAGAGAGGCTTATGTACAATGAGGGCCTTTCAGATCTTCGGAACGGAAGATTATCCTACATTTTCACAGTGCGCTGATTTTGATCAGATCAAGAGCGTATTAATGAGAAACACAACCAACGCTTAAAAGGGATGACTAGGCTTGGACTTTCAAACAAACCTGAAGTGTTGAAATTTGCTTTTGCAAGCGTTTTGTTATAGGTGCGCTTCATGGGGATTTAATACATGAACCCAGCAGATAAGTAAGTTCACAACGCCGATGGCAACTCTTAATTGCTTATAGCACATGCAGAATTTCTATGGATTTGATACCAAACTGTGGGGTAACTTCAAATCCTGTATCAGCTTGACTTGCCTAGACCCCCTCTTTGGGCCATAAACACGTCTGTGAATAGGACATGAAACTGCTTATGTGATACAGTGATGAATAAGTCTCTACAGTTGCCAGGATTTCAGAAACCGTCCTACATATTGTCAATAAGCCCATGATTGGATGCATGGCGACGCAACATCAAGCAGTGTTAAAATACAGAAGCGCATATTTATTCAAAAGACTTAGTCCATGCTTTCAATGTACTGATCTCATACAGAGGAGGGAATTTCCTGTTGAAAATGATAAATGTTTCATGAGCTACAAGTGGCACAGTGAGGCATTTATCATGTCGATTCAAGGGGTAAGTGGTGTGCTTACGTCAGCTTGTAAGCACTTCATTCGAATGAAGATGGCTATGCAGTGAATATGCTATCAACTTCAGAATCATACTGTTGACATGTAAAAATGAGCATTGTGTGGAGCTATTGATGAGTTGAGAGTTAAGAGCCCTTGAATTTTCTACCAAAATGGCATTACATGGGCTGAAGAAGGGTATGAATAAATACTTACTGTGGCAGGCGGTTTTCCTATGAATGAAAAGAGAGGTAGGATTTCCGGTCATTCTCTACGCAGGTAAAATTTGATTAAGTGTTGCGTCCACCTTAATTTTCCCTTGCGCTACCCACGAATTTGGGAACGATTCAAAGCTAATATTAAGTATTTATCGTTACTCTAAAATCTTGGGAAGTACGCCAAATATTTGGGCTTACGATGGCATGAATTCCAGCTGCCCTTGTGTATTTGTAACATCTTCGAAAACATGCATTGTAGCATGGACCCAGTAGATCTAGAGACAAAGTGTAAATCACGATTTATAAAAACTTGTGTACGATTGATAACTGGCAGATGATAGGTTGCACAAAATTCGTTATTTTGATGCCAGACCTGTCATTTCCTTCAGCGGTGGCAATCAATTATCAAATAAATGGCCTCTCAAATGCGTGTTTGACCAGTGTGTTCTAATGCAAAAATACTCTATCTGCTTCAGGCTCGCCTTCGATTCACAAAAATCTATTCATTACAAACTAACATTTAGTGGTGATTATCTCATGAAATTGAAATGCTTCTCCCGCAAACAGCGCCTCATCAAATTGTAGTAGTTGGTGGGTGCACCACACAACGTCATTGATGTCAAAGCAACTGCAGCTTAGCCTTAACAATAGTGGGAGCTCAAGTTGAAGTGCCTCCTTCTTGTTGCAGTAAGTACCGATGATGGTTCGAAAGTGGCACTAGACACATTCTTCAAACTGGAACCGGATGGAAATATCACATAACCAAATAATGTGCACAGTTTTGCTTAAATTCGATAGGTAAGCATCGGAATAAAGCGCATTTAGGAGTGTCTGAGTGTATAAATAGGGTGTCACTTCCTTCGTTGTATCTGGAGTTGTCTACAAGCAAACAAATAACTCCATTCTTAACTAGGTGTTGTGATCTTGCCTGCGTGGAATAATGATTTATTCCGAAACTGGACTTTCTTGTCTTCTAACCCGGCAATAATACTAACCATTCTATCAACTTAATAACGCGGCCAAGTAAGTTACCATAATTGTCAGTGTTAACAACTGGTTGGTGCGGAAAAATGCCTTAATAATTTTATCTGCGAAACTCATCATAACTATAGGCTGCAAGTTTTTATTTCCCAATTTAACAGGTCTTGGTCTTCCAAAACCACCGGAATGGCGAAAGATACACGCTTATTTTTAGCCACCGCCACTTCTCAACTGCCTATTTTATCTCCAATGTGATTGTCATATGCCAATGAAATTTGGTGAACGACGTTTGAAGTAAAATCGCCTAGAGTAAGGAGAATAAGGTTGAGTCAGCTACTCCGTCTCATTCAGCAGTGCTACAGGTAGTCGTCTCACAAGTACATTTTTGAGACATGCGTTATTATGTCTAGCGCTCTCTTGGAAGAATAGGATTTCAAGCCGATTAATTCACTGATCCTGTGCTCTGGTAGCATTAGGTTTAGTCGAATTAAAGTATCTGAGCCTCAATCGTTTGACCATTAGCAAAAATGCATGACCAATATTGAGGACCAGCCCCATCTGTATTGCACCACAAGCAAAGAATTCAGGAGCTGAAGTGATCTTAGTAGTAGGGCGTGAGTAAGAAATGGATAGTTTGTGACTAACGGGTAATGTTTTTCCATTGCTTTGCTGATGTTACAATGCAAAGTCATTTCGTATCACAATGCACTTTATCGGCAAATACTTCAAAATGGCGTGTAAGTAGAGAAAAACTAGTGACCATTCATCGAAAGTTGCTGTCACTTTGAAAGGAACGGGGTGTGGACTCCATTTGTGAGCACCTTAGATTCCACCAATAATATCTCTCTGCAATTGGCGGAGGTGTGAACCACGTGGTTCATCATTTACTCTGAAGAAACTTTGGTGCGTCCAAATGCCATGCATCAGCTGAATTAGTGCGCCAAATCTCAATGCCGTCCACATTTCGTCAAATACCAAAATTGAAAAGCATTATTTGAGATCTATTTTCCTTAGCCTGTCTTCAACAAACACACCAGCTGTAAATGCATCCACACATTGAAGCCGAGTCACTTTTACCCCAATACATTCCACAATTGGACCGTATTATTGAATAGAAAAGTGCGGAGCTGGGTGAGTGCATGCCGTTTCATCATTTCTTTACGTGTTTATGGTAATCAAATCCTTTTATGAAAGCCGTCTTTTTAGCAGAGCCTTTTATTAACGATGATTTTTTAGGGTAGGAAAAACCACACTTTCTGCACTTTACATGAATATTCCCGGTAAAAAAGTCAAGGCATAGGTCGTAAACTACTCAAGATTTGCTCAAGAATAGCTACCAAAACTAGATAATTTACTGCCAACTAGATTCATACTCTGTTTTGTTAATATGACCATTGCTTCTCAGAGGTACGACTGTATGGAATCAGGAAGAGCAAAAATTATCTGTCCCTTTGCACATTAGTTTGTAAGGCAATTCACATTGCTTTCAATGAGTTCGTCTTTCTTTGCAGCATTCATAAGTGCTCATTCAGATAATAAAAGCATGTAAGTGCTCACAATTAAGCTCTGAAGTCAATGAATCTGACATCCATCCGGTAGCATACGGTTCAGTAGAGTCCAAGCTGTCGTGAGTCCCAAGCATAAGTAGACTCAACACGTCTAGTCAGCTAATTTGTGCAAATCACTATTAGAATTCTATTTTTATCCCTCTTAGCCATGTGTACAACGAACTGGACTCGCCACGAGATCACCGCATCTGCCACGTTGGCACACATTATCAA
>CABFON010000050.1:0-20235 GCA_900683695.1 Echinococcus oligarthrus
GATCCATCCATTGCCCACTTCTACTTTTGAAGGCACGCACCCCCTGACCTCGGAAGATTGCGGTTGTAGTGGTCATTACCTTTCCTTGGCTTTGCAAAATCACAAGTGAAATAGGGCAGAGTGAGAGGAAATGGAAGTGGGGCAGAAACGGGGGTGACTAAACGTTTAATAAGCGTGGTTCACGGTCGTGTCTTGTTGGGGGCGGATGAGGAATTGTAACGGTGGTGGCTTTGGTAAATATGTCGGCAAGCCTTCTAAAATTATTTGATTTTCTTCACATACAACTGCACACGGTTGCTTATTGTTACTGTATGGTCTTTAATGCTCTAGTGGGTTTAATTAAATAAGGATTGGCCCTTATAATTCCTTGAAATACACCTGTACTCCCGCACAGTACTGATCATAGCTTCTCATAGTCTTATATGGATGGAAATCGACCGTGTTTTACTACTTTTGTTACACATCCCTAGAATAGGCTTTGCCGCTACAATCATTATGCTCAGTTATTCCTTGACTTGCGCAGTTAGACCTGATAGTGAAATGAAGAATTCGTCAGTCAAAAATAAGTAAGTTGGACAAGAAAATTTAATGTGAGTATGTACCTACTCTTAACCTAGAACCACGGGACGGCCCATCTGTGTATGCTTGAAAAAGAGCTAAAATTGTTTTATAGAGCTTAGAGCGAAGAGGGGGGTGCTTCCTCTTCCCCTATCCCCCCCCTCCAAGATGCGCCTAGGATAAAGTAGCTGCATTTTTAAAACTACTTTCCTAGTAATGGAGATTACAAAACGTTTGTGAGTAAAATTTGCTCTGCGTTGCATTACATGTTCATCTTTTATCAAGGAATTCTACGA
Organism: Echinococcus oligarthrus; assembly: GCA_900683695.1. Lineage (NCBI taxonomy): Eukaryota > Metazoa > Platyhelminthes > Cestoda > Cyclophyllidea > Taeniidae > Echinococcus > Echinococcus oligarthrus. The sequence continues at coordinate 855 of CABFON010000050.1, forward strand.
TTAATCGTTGTTTGGAATTACTTGAATGCAGGCTTCATTAATCCATGGTAGGTTGATTATTTGCTTATTTATTCACCACGTGGCTTAGCATTTTAATGAGCTTACGCGCAAATGATAGATTTAAAACCTGTTTAATGGTACTTCTAGACACTTGCATCCTTTGAATGTTGTCCAGCAAATATGCTATTTGCTTAGCAAGATGTTTTATTGGCACGTTTAAGCCCATTACTAGTCAAGACCTATTTTAGATGCGTGTCAAGACAACTTCCCCTGATTCTGAAGAAAATGCATACCAGCGAGTCAGCGCCATGAGCGCACTCCATGACAAGCGCTGGTATTTGAACGCTTCAAGGATTAGGTTGGACGAAAGCTAAAGTACTATAGCTGTGTTTTGTTGGTGTACCGGTATCAAAGAGCTACATGACACTTGCATTTTTGAGTGCGTAATTTTTATTGTTGCACGTATTACATTTTGTGAAACCTACTTTCACAAGAGCTTGCAGCCCCTCCATTCTTACTCCCTTACTACTTGTGCGCCCCGAAAGTTTAAAATGTAATCCATTACCAAGAATTGTGTTAGTACCGAAACTTCATTCTACATCCATTTATGCTGTGACGTTGAGTTGCTTTTAAGTACTGCCACTACTTGCGCTATGCTTTGTCATTGTTACTTACCATTCAGAAGAGATCCATAATGTAAAAGTAAATGTAGAACAACAGGTAGAAATTGGAGCGTCATCTCAAAACTATTTGTCTTAGCTCATTTACACCACTCCACCCAACTTCGTTTTGCGATGTTTCTTAAACCGTTGTACTCCAAACTATAGTAAAGGAGTAAACAATTCTTTTACGTCCTCTTTCTACTCCAGAAAGTGGGTACAAACACTCCAAATAGTCACTTATTTGAGGACAATTTACTATCAGAACGGGATTTTTTGCCTTACATGAGGTGTAACATGGTTTTGGCTGAAACCCACCAGCTCCACCTAAGTAGTTGCCTTTTCCCAGTCTCAGGTCCGGGTGGATGGTTGATTGATATGACTGCGTACGCAAAGGCGGATGCCGTGCCGCAATTGACTTTGGTGACCTGGACAACAGTTCCTATGTTGACTATTCCATTTTTAGTTTCAACCTAAAAGCGACAGGCATTTGCTGTACTTATTTTGCTCAAACAACTTTCAATTCCGATAACAAGGCATCGGTCTGTTCTGGTCGATTATTTTTTTATTCGCTGGTCTGATTGTGGGTATTCTTTTGAACTATTTATTCCGATGTCACTGACGCAATTATTCGAGCACATATTCGATTTGTCAGAATAGTTCCCTCATCGTCAATTGGGGATGTTCAATAGGAGATAGTCTCAAGTCTTAGATAAAAGATTTAGCATTTCCTTTCAAACATCTTATATTCTTGCTTGTCTATGGGAACAAGTTGGACGTAATAACTTACCTTTCATATGCTTTAATGCTACTAAGTGTGCGGTTCTTGCTCACAATCAAAGAATGCGCCCATTAAGATCATGGTAACAGACTTTCTCTGAATTTCACTTTTCTTAAAGTTAAAGCTCAGTTGTACTGCTTCCTCCATGGAGCCTTGTAAAATTTAGAAACGGTCCGAATTCCAGGATGACCTATTTCACAGAGTTAAAAGTATATTGGAAGAAACTAAGGTTTGCCTACTATGAATATAATCGAGGAGCCCAATACTACGGATGTTCGGTGGTGGGACCATTTTCAAAATTTCCGTGTTTCATGCATCTTTCGTGGAGGCCCACATTACCACACTTCACATTACCATGGATCACTTGCATGGTTACTAGTCCCTGTGATAATCGCCTTCCCCTAGTTCATGCGTCTCGTCATGATATACAGTATCATTTGGCATGCGATAATGCCTCCCTTCAGAAAAATGGCATTCATACGATTCAGGTACTGCGATGTTTCACTTATTTCTGTCGACTCTAGACCCCAATCAGAATTACCTTTCCAAACTGTAATTTAAGAAGATGCCAATATTTCGCCTAAGAAGACTGGCTTATTCAATTTGATTCTGGCTCAAGTTAGTGCGTAAAGACAATGTCAAGTGTCGACGTAGCTTCCATCTGTCAGCCTTGCCGCAGCCGACTGGGCATTTCTGTAAATGCTACTGAATTTGCCTTCCTTCCTTTTTGTCAAAGAAGTTTTTCATTAACCTAACTGTTTTTTTAACAATTGAAAAAGAATAATTCCAGAGACTACTAGTTTGGGTATTTGCTAATTTTGACGGTTTTTCGGGAGTCGTGATCCTGCCTTAAGATTTTTTAATATTAAAACAAAAACTTTATGTTAAAATGGTGGGTCCTAGCGGTTTCGACTTTACGCAGTGAAAGCCTTTTCAGTGACTACTTGTATAGCAGCAATTTGGTTCTCTCTTATTGGTGATCAGCAGTCTTACTAAATGGCTGTCAAACAAGGCGGAAAATAAGCTGTTAGTGCCTCGAATAATTATGTCCTAAAGCTTTTGAAGAAATTAAAACCTGCGCTGCGGAAAAGCAATCAGGGCTAAAGGAGTTTGATGTCAAGGCAGCAAATTGCCAGGCTTGATTTTGCCTGGAGTTTCAGTAAATATAAAACAAGGCATAGTACGTGTCACCAACGCAGACTAAGTGAATGTAGGAGCAAAGTGCACGCTTCGAAAAACTTGTTTTATATTTTGGACGACAAATGTCACTCCGATCAAAGACAAAATCAGTCCATTTTATTTAGGAATTTGTCAGAAACCACCTGTTAAGAGGTAAGATCCTTTTGGATGGGATTTATTACTCCCCTAATTTGGATGTCTCATCACGCTCTTGACAAAATTGTAGCTCTAAGTTGAAAACTTCAACTAGCGATGTAAGCGTCACATAAAGCCAGAGATGAATGCTAATACTTCTTGGAGTGTACAATAGAATATGCTCAAGAATGTTTTTCTTCACTTTTCAAACTGACTGCGAATCTTAGATGTAAAACATAATTCGAAAATAAGCCTTGTCGACGGTTCTTATGGTAACACTTTGGCTGGTCACTTAGCGCAAATAGAGGAGGCAAATGCAAAAAGAAATGCTTTCATTCATTTGTTGGTGCAGTCGCTGCAAGAATTCTTGGATAAAAGTCTGAATAATGCGCTCTTTCTGCGTTAGAAAAAGTTGACTGTTGTTAAAAAGGAATCTGTATGGGCTTGCAGACGGAAATGCTAAGTTGTCAACCTATGCATTGGGAGCCACTTAGATTGTACCCACCTTCCTTCGCCGCAAATATATCGGGCCAACAGGTCCGCCACATTGGCCATATTTCGGATGTATTTTTCTCAGACCAAGTTGCAGTAAGTGTTAAATCGCTTGTTAGACTTATTTTCCTAAAAATTAATTTAGAAGGAATCGTAATAAATAACATGATGCAATATAAAAAATAGGAAATTGTAATTCAAATGCCTCCTCTGATGCACCAGTTTTTTTTGAAAAGACCAAACTTCGGCAAGTTTGCAAGTCGACAGTTTCTGAGGGGTGTCATGAATAAATGTAGAAGTTAAGATTACTTTGACATATACTGTGTAGTTGGGAATGCACGTAACACTAAGTGGCGCTTGAAGCCCCAGTAGAAGCGTGATCTAATCGTCTCGAAATCTTGAATTCTGTGCTGGACCGACTGCACGTGATTACTTGCTCTCAGTGAGCAATGGGTCAATAAAACGCAGCAAGGTCATGCCGAAAAGGTCCTACGTAGTCAAATTCCCGCCTAGCATTTTTGTGAAGAATTAACTCCAGCCAGTCGTTTGCAGCAAAAAGTGTTCTTCCACATACTGGAGCATTATTGTTCAACAGCTTTTGAGGTTTAATAGATCACATGAAATTTATATAAGTCTGAGAGGATTGGCAATTGAACCTCATAACTGTGTAAATTGCCGCGACCAGCCTGTAAACCCAAAACATATATGTTCCAACCTTATGCAGTTGCTCATTGCTAAAGCCCGTATAGCCTACATAAAGAATAATAACCGAACTGCCAAGCTCTTGAAGTTAACCGACGTGCAGAGATGAACAGCAATTCAGATCCTTTGGTAAACCCTAACCCACATTTTTAATAATCGTGGCAAATAGAAAAAACACCTTAGGTAAACTTTCGACCACTCCAAAAAATGCTATTTCCTCAGAAGATCGTTATGTCCTTCACTGGCTTTTAAAGAAAAAATCAGCCTCCAAAACTAACTTTTATTTTCTACAAAACAAATTCAATGTAACTCCAAGAACTTCATGCTTAACGTGTATTTTGCCTTGTCAGAGCACAGGTAACTAGCAGTGCTTGAGTTTATGCCCAAAAAGTTGCAAAAAAAGGCGGAATTTACAAAGGTATGTGTCTTGAACCGAAAAATCAAAAGCCGTCTATTGAAGTGGTCGAAGAGTTATCTCTCTAATGGAAACACACATCTTAGTTCTAATCATCTCCCTTTTCCCTTATTTTATCTACAGTATATGAACCATTTTTAAGAAATTGACAAACGGCTTTTGGTTTGTTGAGTAAAAACGCTTGTATAGCCTAACAATCGTGAGAAAAAGTGACAAAGCATTAAATAAGCACATTAGAACATTTTTATCACTCCACTATAGCTTATCCCCTTAAAAATTACTTCAAATCAGCTTCCTTACAAAAACAAGAAAGTGCGTTAATTGTGCACCACCCTCAAATCCGCCCTCAAGCAACATGCGAGATCGGTTCCATACTGTGGTGAATGCCGCCATCATATTTCTTTCCCTTCTCACATATCTCACCAGCTTACAACCTTTACCAATGCTAGTTAAGAATCGGCACGTTTAGTATACTCTGAGCCTCTCATAATACGAGAATCTCTCCTTCCCTTTTATTATACTTTAAGTGCATTGTGAATGCTACCCAAACTGTCAATTTCGACTCTGCATTGAGACCACAAATGAAGTGAGAACACCTTCATTAAATGTGAGAACTTCTGGTAAACACTTAAAAATAGCTTTTAGATCTCATTTTTCTACCAGAATTTATCGTGGCTTTGTTTACCTTCACGCGTCTGAGGGTTACTTCTTAACTAACCGGACGCTTTTTGTCACTTTTTATTTCAACAAATTGTAGCAGTGACATTTGCTTAAAGTATTTTGATTACGTATTTCGGTCACCATAGGCTTGGATTATCATCTTTTTAACCCACTTCTGACACCGTCCTACTGGCCTTTCTCTACTCTTATAATTATGCCCTCTCCAGTGGCATTCATTACATAACTTTTTGAGGGAAGACTCAAACACCCGTTTAAGGGTTACATTTTGCCCCAAGAGCATTTTTATTTTTTAATCAATACTGATAGGAAGAAAATGCCTTCTCAATTCGTAAGACGTGTGCCCACGCATTTGGCGGGTCACTAACCTATGAGCTTGCCATAGTTAAACTTCTCTTTTTATTAGGTCTACACATACCTCTTCTCTGTCAGGCTAAATAGTGAGTAGCTGTTGTGGTAGGACCAAATCTGAGTGTTTATAACGGCAGGCACCTTCATCATCTGGTCATTTGAGGATGTTCGATCCCACCTCATCTTTAGACATTGATGTAAGTCGATAAACAAGACTTAAAGAAATTTATTTAATGTGAACGTTTGAAGAAGCGAATCTTGTTCATTTAGGATTATACCAGGACAGTTGTTTTTTACTAAGTGATTTAATGTTTCTATTTTTGATCTAAAGCTAAAGAGTCATCAAATATCATGCCTTTAACCAAGGCCCGGCTCAGAGTAATTTTCTTTTAAAGTAAGTTTGAAAAAATTGTATTTGGCATCCGCTGTAGGGTCAGTTGAAGGAACTTATTCTCACTCGTATAGTCTTTGCACCATGTTAACATCAAAAATTTATCAAAACAAGCGTAATGCGCGAGGGTCTCCAATGTAGAATTAACATCTACATAACCGTTGCGAAAGCGATGGGAGACTAGAAAGAAAGCTCCATTCATGACTGCATCATGGCACACGCTACCTCACTCCTCACGTACGTGACTTCATTTGTCCCGCATTTCCAGAGAGTCAAATCTAATCAGGTCTATCGTGGCAGTGTTTCAACGCCACCTCCTTTTGCGTGCGAGTGAGTCGTAGGAGGTAATAAATGACGCATGGAACTTCCGTTTGGTTTTAAGGTAGTCGTAAATGTTCTTGTATTCTCAAATCAACCCATATTACCATGTGAATTTAAGCAACCTTAGAATTGATAAAAGGAAGTGTCAATCAACCACCGAGTATTCAATAAGGCATACTTTTATTTCGCACATTTGAATTACAAAGTTAGAAGCTTTTCAGGCGAATCATACTAAGCAAAGGTTACAATTAGGCGCACAGTATAGTCAGATTAAATTACTAATGCGCGATTAGCATTTTCGCTTTTGGTAAACAAAAGTTTTAGGTACCCTAGGTTCAAGCACTCTTACTTTCAGGGTCGTGAAACCCTATGTGATGAGTAACATAGGCATATCTGCATATAATTAGGCCTTAGTAACACAGTTAATAACTAATGCGATCCAATTTGCATAACGTAACAGGTAAATCTCATAAAACGCAAACAGCTGTGATAAATTTGTGGAATGTAGATCTAAGCATCTCTGCTGTCACGTCGATAAAACATTTTAGCATTGAATTTACCTTTTCACATTAAATGACTTTCCTACTTGATTAAAATTAGCTGTGCCAACCAAGTGTCACATGTGATATGAGTTTCTTTAGAAGGTGAGTGTGTTTTTTCTTCATCATTTCCTCCCTTCCGCACGATTTCCTCGATTATGGGATAGTCTTGCAGGCGCGGATAAAAATGCGTCAAATCTGCTACAATTTAAAATATTCCTGTGCCCTTTACGCTGCCTTAACTGAAAATAATAGAATTCGTGCATTCTTTCGATTTCGTCATTAATTTCTAGCTTTCCTATATTTAAGTAAGAGTAAAGCATGCTGGTTGTTGGTAATTTGTCAGTTATTAAATGTTAATGAAAAACAACCTTTAACTACTTTAAATAAATGTTCTAAGTACTAGCACTTGTGGTTTATCAAAAATACTTCTGATGCTCTCTTCTAGTCGTACATCCAAGAATCTGTCTATGATTACTTAAGTAAGCAATTTAAAAACAACATCTTTGTAGAAAAATCGCCTTAATAATGTCTATGCATGTGAAAATTTACGATAGTGGTGCAATAAATGTAACAGGTATTAAGGACGGTTTTTTACCTAGAAGAATATTTGTAACTCGCAAATTTATCTTATTCTGGAATCATTGGTTGTTTTGTCCTATCTGATTGCAACATCAACTTTTTATTTATGTTTCTTTCGTCCACTTCAGTATTGGTTATAATGCCCTGTCCCAAGGCATAGGAAACGGTCAAGGTGAAATATGCATCAGCAGACATGTAAATGTATCCCTGAGGTGTGCTTGATTTGACGATGGAATTTATTCGAGGCACGAAATGTGCGTGACATGACTGTCTGTAACATGTGCATACTTAATGTTTGTAATCAGTCACTTTAAGTTTACTGTTAATCGTGACGAGCGAGTGTCGGGTCGCAGTTACCAACCAAACTAGGGCGCCGCAGAGGCACCGATACCAATGGCCCAACGCATAGTCAGAGTGAATTCGTTTCAGGCTGGTGGTAACTTTAAATCGCCTTTCAAAGGGGCACGGAGGTGAGCCAGTTACAAGGTGGCTAATCAACAGCATTTGCAGTCTTGATATTTAATACATTCCCAAACTTAAAAATCCCTTTTTCAACTGAATAAATCTACTGAGGCTGCGAATCGCTAATAGGAGATTTATATGACTTTAGTGTTCTAGTAACGCGAATCCATATAGAATGGACGTGTGTTACACACATTCGCTTCATGCTTGAAATGCAAAGTAGTTTCACGTTTCAAAATTAGTGAAACTTACTAACCTCATCTCCAAATATAGTAACTTTTTCTTTTCTTTGAGTTCTGCAAAGGGAAATGTATTGCAATGACAGGAAAAAGGTGAGGCAATGCATCACAATAAAGTGGGAGGAGAACTTATTAACTATTGAAAGTTTCAACTTTGATAAGTGCTAGATAAGTTCAATTATCTTACTTAAACTTGCATTATATTGCTTATTAAATGTCAAAGTCCTCACACTTTACACAACGATATCGCAAGATTTGGTGATTTTCTAGTTGGGTTCAAACTTTTTGTATTCCCATGAAAGGTAGACATGGTGCGATATCTGGATGGAATGAATAATGATTTTAAAGAATTTTCTTCTAGTTAAGTCACTGATGTGAAATAAATACCATCATTGATTATAGCCATACATTGGAACATGACGATTCGTAAATTTGACCTGTTTTACCTGCTAAAATCATGTGAATCACAGCTTCAGTTATGTTCACACACGAATAACGTGCATTACGTGTTTATTTAAGCGACATTTGAATCAGTTTATAAATAAATGATCATCACTCGCACCAAGGGATTTGAAAAGTGGGTGCTATCTTAATTTTGTTTGAAATAACATGACTTCAGTCTAGGGGTTCCTGATGTGTAAATCTACTCCAGTAGGGACCTTCATTGAGTAGCTGTGGTAGTTGCAAAGATGCCCGGCTACTTTGTTTTATTGCCGAAATGGCTACGCTAATTGTGCACACAAAGCAAATAGGTTTCGGTAATGCCAAATTCTTCATTCCTCTCTCGTCAAACTGGTTCTCGGCATGAGTCTCTCGCACTTCGTAGTACGTATTTTCTTCCGAAGAATTCATCTGAATAATGATTAAATTTGGTGATACTTAAAGTCGCATAGTGTTCCAAGCAATGAATTATGATGCTGCTTACAGTTTGCCCTTTTTTACTTAAAACTGGGTGCATCTTGGTCAGTGCATTTTTCTGGTTTCACTTCTATTCAATATATATCTCTTTATGCAGACTGCCATGTCCTAAACCTTCATACCTTATCCCATCCGCTTTAGTTCTGTCTGAATCTGATATTTTTGCATCGCTTTACAAGGGTATGATCAAAGTAGCATTGCTTGAACATCCAAATTTACGGTAAATAGAAAAGCAAATTGAATTTCTTACTGGAATACTGCTTTCTGAAAAGAAGGACTCCAGTCATCGTTGAGAGGTTTTGGAAGTACATTTCTGCTATTAATCAACAGATTCTTGCGGCTGTTAAGTAAAATAGCAAATTAAATCCCTATGAATGATCCTCTATCTCGAGGACATTAAATGCATTATCATCAAACTGGTGTCAGCTACGTAGTTTTTATAACAGAGCGATATTTATTTTGGGATTGTATGAACTTGCGTGAAATTTACTGATAAAAATTATTCGCCTGCCGATTTTTTTAGGAACAGTGCCGTCAAGCTTAGTGATTCGGCAACCGAAACCGAAAAACAGTTCAGATAAATTCTGGCAGTTTAATGTAGTCTTAAAATTAGTCGTTGTTTATGGTTTTTCATGGATAAACTGTGCATGATGGTGCGGCGTGTGCACCATCGATGCAAGCATTCGCACACCTCCAGCCTTCCATTATCTTCGTTTATGCCATCTCACGCGACCTACTGATGCGCTAGGTAAACCAAGTCCAATTCGAAAGGCCTGTGACTTCTAGAAAGACGATTTAATCTAAAATGAAGTCTTTGCTTTTTGAAGTCATTTGCGTAGACTTGCGTAATTGCCTGCAATTATTCTCATGTCTTGAGATTTAACCTTGATTCCGCTGCATTATTACCCACAACCCGGTTTTACACTGTGCAATACATAGCTGTTCCCCGCATACACCCATAAGGATGTCCGATGCTCTAAAGACTAACAAATAGGAGTAAACATTAGTGAATTACCGCGTCGTGTAAGCACTGTGATTATAAATATTTGTCTTTTAGTGGAAAAGACAGCTTGAAATACATAATCAAAGCGGGATTTATTTAATTTGTAGAATCTCCCAAAGATTTGCATATTCAGGTTTTAAAAATTATGCAGCTTTTCCCACGACTAATGCAATAAATATACTATGTACATTTGCCTCTCATTACAAAATATATAATGGCCTAGTTGATTTGTGATTGTACTAATGAAAGAAAGAAGTAGGATAGTTACAAAAAATCAGCGATTGGAGGTTGGTGTGGCCTCTGCTTCGGTATTTTTGGAACGCTGGTTTTTGTATGCCACACGAGAATCTGAAAAAAAACTAAGGATGAGATCAGTTGAATTTTGGAGCTAAAAATCACCTAATATTGATTGTAAGACGACTAATATCCTTGTAGCAAAACCCCAAGCATGATCCAACTTCTACGTTTCTCTTTCTGAGTGGTGGTGGCAAATTTCACACGTAGCTTATGTTGAAAGCAGTGACTCTGCTTCGACAACGGCTAAAGGGAAAAAGACTTTTTAGGCACTAAAGTAAATACGGCCTTGTGGGAATGACGAATTTGAGTGCGACCGCTGGGCAATGCTCTTTCTGCAGCACAATTCATGATACACGGTAGAAATTCATACTCACAAACGCGAACACACTCGAGTTGCGTACGTGAACTTTGACCCACGAGCATGCACAATGCGCTGAGATGGAACATGAGCAAATAGGGCTACGAATTTGCAAGAAACAATTTAATAGGGATTGTAGTTAATCCAAGTTTATGGTGGACATCGATCATCAACAGGGCTTGGCAAATCTTCCAGCCCGCATAACTCTATACTGTTCCCATTTTAGCGACTTTCTGCTCATTTTGTGATTTGTCTCTCCATTCCATCGGCTCATACCTTATCCCTCGGATAAATCGTTAGAAATAGAACACTCGATCAGATCTCTTAAAAGATTTGGCCCATTCAAGAAAAGACGACTACTAGCACCTGTCTATTTTATACAGTGCGTGTCTGGAAAACACGCACATATGACTAATTTTGCGTGTATTATATACATCTCGAAGGACGCCAAAAGAACGCCCTTACGTTCGAACTTAATTCAAAATACGGTTGAGAGAATATGTTCGGAGTACATCAAAACATGTCAGATTTAACCGACAACTGTGATGCAGGTTTCCATCTGTACGGTGCACCTCAACTTTTTGCATCCGACAGATTTCATCCGCAATGTGTACGCTGACGCCATAGCGATACTGCTAGCAGCATTGGACGAAGGCGTTTTGCAGTCATTCAAGCGATTTGATCGAAGTCAGAGCGTTTGCAGTTTAATTTAATACGCTGAACACTTGCATAGGATGGTTTGGGTGTTAATTATGTTAATCTTTTATGCAGTGTGGAGGACGAAAGTAACTAAACTTTAACGAGTGGATTTTTCCGAATCATAAAATTATTGAGTCAATTAAACAGCAAAATTTTTGGATGTTGATCTCGTTGAAACTGCTGCGACTGTGTCACTTACAAATCAGATTTTAAAACGCATTATTGGCTATAATGAAATCTACAGTTCGTAAAAAACAATCTTCTACGTCAAATAGGAACACCTTCTTAAAATTCTGGAAAGTTAATGATTTTGCAATCTTTTAATTTGAGCCTTAAAAACCCCTTTTCAGTTCTATTATTATAGTTCGTTGATAAACACCTGTAGATATTTTATTTCTATTATTGATAGTTGACCAATCACAAAAGTCATCTTCATCATCAATCATCATGCACGTGAGCAGAAAGGAACTGCCTATGCTGGCTGGAAGCTATCGATGCGACAAATTCCAATGCGTTTTAGTTTAATGCACTGTAGATCGCGCATCTGTGAATGTTTCTCCAATTCACTTATACAACAAACAAGCTGTAAATAAAAAATGTTTTATTTTTGCCCTTTACTAAGATTTATTTTGGCTGTATTCCTACAGTTTTCACCTTGGTAATGAAACTGTCTTCTAAATTAAACTGATGTATCAAAAATGAATCAGGCTTTAAAATTTGGAGGATAAAGAAATGACCTACTTTTGAGCATCCATTGGCTCGAGGCTCAAGGTCGAGGGCAGACTTGAAGCCAACCTGAGAAAGTAGAGTGCCCTCCTGCTGTTCTACGTGCTTGTAGTCGAAGGAGGCGTTAGGGTAAGTAAAAATAAGGTCCACATTGATGGCGAAGGCGGCCATGTCGATCGGGAAGCTGCGCCGTGGTTTATAGCTTGTCCAAAAGCCCACGATTCGTGAGGGTTCTTCGGGCGCTGTGATGCAGCCCTCCCAGCTACTGCCTCCCACTATCCCCACCGGCCAGGTGGCGCCCTGACGCAAATTACGCATCTGCAATGCACACATGCGAACTCACAAACGGAAGGAAACACGCTTACTTTTTTCTTTAGTCATTGGGCCTTCCAGGAAGGCATTATAAAATGCTTATCTAATTCTCTCTTTTTGAATACACACATTTTCCGTGTTGGGATAACTAATTAGTTTTTAAGGGCTCTGTATTTATAAGTCTATTTTACTTTCGTAGCAGTCACTACTTGCCCTATACATTCATTTGAATGTATGAAAGGAAGTCTTGACTACATCTTGCCACTTTCTCTATTTACGATGCGCTTTACCACGAATACCACATCAGTGTTAAGCAAACTAGGCACTTAAAAATCAAGTATTTTGTCTCACATTAGAAGTTATCTAATTTAAGTCTTTCATGGGTCTGAAGAACATTGTGTCTCAGCCATGCTAGCACTCCAAATAATGAAACAGTTCTGTGCATATCTAAAATTAACAGCAAAACCGTGCTACCATGAAAGTGAAGGATCACCCAAAAGTCGACGCATGGCTGAAGAGCTTCATCAACAGAGAAAAGTGGTGTGTTCAAAGTCTAAAAAACCTCTTTTTAGTCATGGCAGTCTTTGGGACTTAGTAGTACACATCCAATTCCACAATTTGTACGCATGCCTTTGCTATTGTGCTATTTAGTCATAGTTTTAATGTACCCTTTGAGAAGTTTGATCACATCATTCAACATTTGCACTGTTAAAGGGGGTGGATTGGACGTACAGAGCTGCACAAACTTAGGGCATGAGCACTAAACAAACCAAATAATGAAGCATTTATATTTGAACGACAAAGAAATACCACCCTCAGTCACGTGCTTATTCCAATGAACAAATTCTGATGCGCTCCCTCTGTAAAGTCGTCTATTAATAGAAAGCTTTGATCCAAACAGCCAAGACAACACTTGTGTGAATCGCGTGTCAAAAGGGAGAATTGTGCAGTATTGCACTGTGATATTAAGAAATCATCCTTAAGTGGTTGATACTATTATTTGTCAGGCAACTCAGCAAAAAAGAACTAGATTAAGAAAAAAATAGGAGTGAATAGACTATATTTTGTTTAGTTCTAGCTGTTCCCTATGGTCTAGATTCATTGCTTTTGTAATAACCAGAGTTCCGTCCATTCATGTATCCATACCAAAAAACCAATTTAACCAACTGTGCAGTCCCATGAAACGGACTTTGAGAATCAGTAACTTGGGGGTTTTAACTGCTGAAACAGTATTATATGAATATCACTGAAACAAAAAACTTTGTGAAAGACAAGACTAAAATATGAAGTGGCGTCCGCGTAGCTGACGCTGAGTGATGCCCTCGATCATCAAAAACGCAGTCACTTAAAAAGAATCTTGTTGCTCCTCCTCCTCCTCCTAGTGATCCTTTTCAGGGAGTTTCTATGCCGCAATAACCTCTATTCTAGCTAATATTTTTGCACTTGTATGTCTCAACTCGGTAACGCAATGGGTTTTTATCGACTCATGACTTCATTTTAGTGTCAAAAGGGAACCTTACTTATATCAAGAGGCCTTCTTCATAAAAAAAATATCATAAGAAACTTTTCGTTTCAACCAGACATCATAAATGGGCAAGTCTGTCGTGGATTCCTCAGATTTATCTCAACCAAATAATATGAGTTTTAAATCTAATAGAAACAGAAAGCACTATGAAAGTCAGGGCTATGGTAAGTAAATACTTTAATAGAGGATGTGCTACTTTAATAAAGGAAAAGTGAGCAATCGGAAGGTGTTCATTTGAAGCAACACTACACTGCCAAACGCAACCTTTACTGTTTCGGCAGCGATAGAGTTTCACTGATGCATTTGATTATCCCAGTACACAACAGATAATCTTTTGTCATAAAATAAAGCGTTGCTTTGTTAGAAAGCGATCATAGACCTACGGAAGCTTGCAGCCTTAACACCCAGTGTATGAATCGAATACTTAAAATAAAGTTCTTCTGCCTATAGCCTACACTACGACTGATTTGCTCTTCTATTAGAACAAATTAAATTAGTTAAGTAGATGCCATTACCCGTCCCCCTGCCAACACCTCATAGGGGGGTCTTTGTGACTCAGCCCCCCACTGTTTTAGTTGCCGTCAGGACATTATTGATCCATTCGCCTATTCGAATGCACGCCCAAGGCATGTGGAGTACTATGCATTCAAAAAAGCGGTTCATTAGACAAGGCGAATGACGTATCACTACAATATGAAGAATTAGTACATTTAAAATGGCAAAACGATTTGGTGTAGATTTCACTTTAAAGGGAAGCATTATAGTGGACAATGCCTTTACATGGAATAGGTAACAACTTTAGCCAACGATGTGATTAATGTGACCTTTCAACGGGAAGTAAAACAATGCCGTATACCTAAAGTTCCACCAATGAACCGTGGTTTTCGGTTAAAGCATCCCGCATCTACGCATTTCCGCTGATCTACAGTGTTTTGCCGATCTTTGCGCTAATTCAGACGCAACATATGGCCTCCTTTATTTACAATGAAGCTGATACGGACCTTTGTATGAGTAACATTGTGTGCATACAAAATCGTGTCTCTTTGCGCCACGTTTTATGCAATCGTCAAAAAAGGATTTTAAGCAAATGTACGGCAAGGGAACTTCGAGGTGTTCTTTGCGTAAAAGCCATTCATCCTTACGGTAGAACCAAAGTACTAAAAAATCTTTAGTTGAAGTTCACAAGAAAAGAAAGCGCTGTGGAGGACAAAAGTAGATTTTAAGCAAGTGTCACCCGTAGTGATACATTTATTGTAGTTTACGATTTTGAACAGTTAAGCATTCCCTATAATAAAAAAGCGCTCCATTAAATGAAGATGCAATTATACTTTTATACGAAAACAAGGCATAAGGGAAACGCACAAAGAAAGCAACTTATAACATGATGTATGGAGGACATCTCCCTGGCCAATATTCCTGCAGATATTGTGATTTAAAACAGCCACAAACTTCCTAAAGCAAACCTCTAATAATTAAACCCTAATTTTTCCACTTACGCTCAATTCAAAGATTGTCATTTGATGTAAATTTTATGGGCATTTTAGTCTGAGTTAGGTGGTGTTGAACACACTAATGCCCTGAGCATTGGCTCGTCAATTTGTATCCGGTGCCTTCCATTGGAGAGTTAATCCGTCATCTTTAAATGTCATGATTAATTGAAAGCCCTCTGAATGCAAAATTAAACATTGTGACTGAACAATCCCATTAGAAAGCCTCACAGAGTTGTCAATATGTGATTTCTTCGGTTTTCAAGGAAATAGCTGTCTGCAACCTTGGTTTATAGTTAAAGATCAGGTTATTTCCAGTCTTAAGCAATGCTAATTAACACACCCCAAAGAGTAGACCTTATCGATAACCCTTTCCTTCTGTGACCATATTAATCAACAGTCGCCAAATATAAGTAGTCTTATCAAAATTTGGGAATGTATTTGCATAATCACAATATTTGCTGACCTTATTTCCTAATTTTTTAAGTCATCAAAGTAAAAGTGTGCAAAATAGTCATACTCCATGATAAAAAGTAAACATCTACACACCAGAATCCGCATCATTTGGTTTTAAAGAGGATACATTTAAATAAGGTAAAATGCACGAGACGCTAACCTCATTAAAGATACGAGGATCGTAAGTGTTATCGTCATCGGCAAAGTATACCACGCCTCTCTGTTTTCCCTTGACGATGTTCTCTCGCAGCCATTGCAGACCAGCATTCCGTTGATTGCTCCCCTTAATGTGATAATTCCTATCTTTTGGCGATGCTACATTCAGATGTGTTGATGGAACCTTACATTCACTTAAAAAATTGGCGACAAGACTAAAAATGCATCAAAATTAGGTACTTCGTATTGTGTAAGTGAAAAATCATTTGTCATAACATACAATACAACACAACATTCATAACATACAACATACAATATTATTTATCACTTAAAAGCTACAATTTTGCTAACATGCATGATTGAAAAAGGCAAGCTACATCAGTAGATCAGAATTAGATGACACATTTAGTAACACAATGGCTGTTATTGATTAAAGAGTAGGAAAAATCCGCACTCGACAAAAGTGCATGCACGCAACGATTTCAAGTATGTACTAATCTACATTTGCTTAAAGAAAAAGAGTAAAAAATGCCAGTTGAAAAAATGACTGCTCAACATGAGCAAGCCTACGGACGGGAGTGTCGGGGGATAAGAATAATAACATGGAGTATGCGCAACGTACCACATTAGTAACCTTGCAAATAAATGCTTTTAAATCAACGGACTTACTTTGTTTTATTTTGTGAGTCCTCAATGACTATCCAATGAATGTTTTCAACAAGCGAGAGCGTATTACACAGCCGAACCAACTCCGGCTTTTGAGTAAGTCGATAAAACGTTGGTGTTATGACATAAATGGTAACTATGGGTTGTGATCGACACAGAATATAGACCAAAATTAGTCCAAATATAACTAGAAATAGTGCTCGTACAGCCTTTAATTTTACAGCTAGGCGCATAGATCAGACTGGCCTAGTTACAAGTTTACACTACCGATTAACTTAAACAATCGCTGTCCTTGTAATTAATACTTACTCAGTTTACTAACTTTTGTGATTACCACTTACAATGACTTGCACTTTACCCTGATTGTTTTGGATTCAAAACAAGTCCAGTGTCTTCTTTGCTAGTTAATAGTATGCACGGACTTACCAAAAAGCAGATTATATAACGGCTAACATGAGGACTAACTTATTAAGTCAGAAATGCTAGGTTATAATTTAGTACTTTTAGTTAAGCTACATTTGCGTTGAGTCACTTTTATCAGTAAAGTTATCAGATGTTCTTCCACATAAAACACCTGCTTAAATACAACGCCCCGAGACTTGCCCGGAGCCTTCATTGGTTCGTAACCAAAAACAAGGGTCAAACAAACAATTAATGTTTCGGGCGGAGTTGGAGGTTGGCATTAAAAATACATTATAATGTAAGGGTTTGAGCAATTATTGGGTATAAGTGTCTAGTCCGGGTATTTTATGCATCCCGAATGGATTTTTTTGCCACAATCTACAATTTCCTAGTGGCGATTGTTGTATGACTCCCACTAACTTATGAACCCTATTATTATCGCTTTCATGAGTAGCTTTCTCTTCAAGTGAATAAAAGGCTGAGTAATTTAAATCGAGCAGTATCAGAATAAATTTTATTGTATACCCTTTGAATGTGTTTGGGGTTAATCGAGTGCATTACACTTTGAGTGAATTTGTTAGTACTAATGCAGGAGGCCTACACATTCTATGGGAATAATACATGTATCCAATTTGATTTTATTGCGTGGAGTCCATTTCACATAATATAAGAATGTGACCATGTTCGGTTATGATATATTTAGCAACACCGATCCTTGGGAATGAAGAGGCTTCAGAGGGCTTCCTTAGCATATCGTTTTATTTTTCTGTTCACCCTATTTGCTATTTCTCAACCTTTTCTGGTTGATAAACTTTCTCGATTTGCGGTACGCACATCCCCAATTACCTGATTGATCGATATAAAAGTCCTGATTATCTTATCTCGTGGGTCTTTTCCTCTCGAAATGTGCGATAATGCTTTGTTGTAGTCGTCATTTAATAGCCATCTGAATATAGGTGAATTGATGTAATCAAATCCATACATCGGGCGGCCTAGCCATTGGAGGTTTAGGAGGTTCATGCGAGTCAATGTGATTTGTTACTGAACCACAAATTTCGTGCACCGCCATTGACTGTGCTCCAGGACAACTTGATACTATTTCCAACATAATTCTTGGGCCGATTTTACAGCAAGCACACACTGAATGATACCATGTGTCCATCAAAATTATTCTTTTGAAATTGGAATAAATCGCTCCTCCTGCATGAATGTTCGTGTTCCGACTACCTCCAGTGGAGCAGGTGCAATTTTTTAGAAGGGGGATTTATGTTCAGGAGTCCCGTGCTTGATTCATCTGGATCTGCCAGGTTATAATCTTACTCGCTTTTTTTCCATCATGTATACTATTTCGTCTTAGAGGAAATTTACCGATTCTTTGGGATCAAATTCATTTCATTGGATAAGGACGGCATAGTTTTTAAGTGGTGTGAGTTTTAAAATCTGCAAGAGGCGATCCATCAGTAATGGATGCTGTAAAGCGGTTGAGTTTAACGACGCGGATTATCTTGGCCTTATTTCTGAAAAAGGTAGAGTTCTGCCGGCGATTTAGTGCTGTTCCGTAACACTCAGAATGCAAAACTTCTGACCCGATTATGGTGAAGGGCTGCCAAGCGCAAAAATGAATGTCGCTGGTCCAACCTGTGAATGGAACACCCTTAAGTTAAAATAATTATAAGTGTTTTAACGCAACAATTAGCTATGAATTCGCTTATTTCAGTAGTGGATGCCTTGTTCGGTTCTTGTAAATAAGCGGTTTAATTCACCAACACAATAATTGGTACCTAAATGGTAATGGTAATGGTTGATTTTCCTTTAGTGTGAACTTATTTCCAGGTCTCTCACTTTGCTGTAAATCAGCTGCATGCAACTAATTACATGAAGTAGCAATCAGTAGCAAAACTTGCACTGCCAAGCAGCGGTAGTCAGGGTAGTTTGCGCGCTGACACTTATTTAACACCATCTTGCACAAAAACACAAGACCTTGCCGTGGTTGAAATGTTGCTCAAATCTGACCCCCAACATGCCGCTGCATGCCTCAGTTTTTGAATTCACGTTAAGCAGTACTGACGAGAACAGACTTGGAAGAGAGCAATGATTTAGATAAATCCCACATCGATAGCTAGTTATGCACTCTCAACGAGCGTTCAAGAAAATCGGACACTGGCACCAAACACTGCAGAGACGTCCATTAAGGATTTGAAACCTCAACAGTGACATATTAACGCCTTTAATGATGATAAGTGTAGCAGTAGTACTTTAAAGCGGCCAGAGAAGGAGATAAAGATGAAGGCGGGAGGAGCGAAGTGATAACAATGTCAGCGATGACGCTGCTATGTACACACAGGTAGACAAACAAGCACACAGAAAAAGGGAGTGTGAGAGATAGAGACTAAGGGCGAAGGAAACAGGCTGAGTTAGGAGGGGGAGGAGGAAGAGAGTAGCATATGCGG
>CABFON010000051.1:0-20199 GCA_900683695.1 Echinococcus oligarthrus
TTTTTTTATCGATAATGACGACGACGTCTATCCACTCTTGGCGTAGATGGTGACAAAAGGGGGGGTGTACGCGGCCAAAAACACGAGCAAAACGCTTCATTTGAGTTTCAGAAAACCACATTTTAATATCTAACTTTCCCTTTGGTAAATCTACGTGCTGAAAGACCAAATTACATCTTTTCCTAGTTAACACATGGTCATCCTCCGAATTTTAAGTGGAAATTCTCTGTTTATCGGGGTCAGTCCCACAATGATTCACCTGGGATTCAAGTGCATAGCACTTCAAACCAGAGGGAAATTTTTTCAAACGGTAAAAGATATGCAATGCTAAAAATGAAATTTAACATAGTAAAAAGGCTCAAAATGTAAATAGCAAAAAGATTGCCAAAATAATCCTAACTCCGGCAAAGAAAGCTGTTACTAGGCTGCACGTGTTTTGGTTCACTCCTCCAAAGTATGCCATTTCAATGGCAAATAGAATCACATACTTAGCAAATAATTGTTTGAGTGGAATACAGAAGCTAATTGACGAGATTGCAGGTAGCAAGGTGGCTGCTTTCAGGACTCACGTTTTAGATCGAACAAAGTGGTAAGCATGAATCAGACGTCTGCGGCACTTTGTGTCTTCTGAGTATCAAATGAGTCCTCATAACGTGTTTATTCGTGTTTAAAATCAGCGAGTGATTCACATTAAGAACAAAGTGGTAAGCATGAATCAGACGTCTGCGGCACTTTGTGTCTTCTGAGTATCAAATGAGTCCTCATAACGTGTTTATCGTGTTTAAAAACAGCGAGTGATTCACATTAAGAACCCTACACACAGTCGTTTGATGAATTCCACTAATGGCTACTTCTTGGAGAAGTGTGAAAAAAATTTTACTTGATTTACAAACTTATCAACGTCAAACGAGCCAGAATAAAATTCCCTTATATTTACAAGCTTGTGTAAAGTTTGTAACAGTCTTTTACTCCCAACATGGGTGGAAGCATAGTCGACCGATATGACCCAAGGGAAAATAATTCGCCTAAATCTGGCCGAGGTCTCAAAAACCAACACTGACACCAAGAACAAGAATATCAAATGGAATGTAGTTAGCTTTGCGGAGATTTTGCGACTTTTGCTAATAAAAACATTCCTTCCTCGCTATATTACTCCCAACCCTATGGTCAAGCGCAGCGATTGGTTAACGCTGAAATCATCAGGAAGTTGGGCAACTGCTAATGTCATACCAAAGTTTCAACTGACATAACAGACAACTTTGATGCGATAAGAGACTAGTCCCAACGATTCCATCCAAAATCACCGGTGGTCAGCAAAAGTGGTAACTTCACTTGGTCAACGTAGTGGTGGTCACAAGACCATTAAATGGTCCCAAAGTGCGTGTACCGAAAGCCTCGGTACAAGCCATAACAGGCACTATCTCATACTTCTTCGATTATCGGCCAGGATAGTCATTGGAGAGCTGGAAAGATTTTACACAAATGCATCAAGGCTATATTCGATGTAAAAATCGAAAATGTCACCTGGTTGCGGCAGCACAACCAGTTGCGTCTGCGACACAATGAAGATTAAGCGTTCCATCATGATACCCTATGGATGAACATTACTGAACACTTTTCACACGCCACCTCATCCGTGGACTCCACTTGAAAGAAGAGAAGAATAAGGTCTACTTGTCCTGTACACCTCGAGGGCGGTCCGGAAGTCTCATTACCCTAGCTTACCTTAGTCACACTCCCAGCTTACGTATACTGGTTGACAAAAAACGAAAGTTAAACATGCTAAGGTCAAATTTCGTAATCATGTTTGTCTATTAAAATCCAACAGCAGGATTCAAACTCATGTACACAAACACTAGCGAGTAGTTCACATTAGGTAACTTACGCCTATTCGATGCCGCAAATGTCCAGTACCTACCCACGAGCTTATCATTATAAAGTGAGTGAAATTAAACTAATTGTATATTAATATCATCGTACAACGCTCCACGTGGCTATGCATAATCATGTATGCCTGATGCAAAGAAAAATATCTGCTAATGCTAAGCTAGATGACCAGATGTTATATTTACTGAACTTTTGGTGATAAACATTAGGAATATCAAAATTTAAAGTTGTGTTTCGTCGGTTAGCCCACTGATAGCTCGATGATTTTACCAAAGCGGGCTAAATCGACAAGTCGGTACTAGTCCCAGTAATGCCGTACTGTCATAAATAAGGCGCTTACAGAAAGTTCGGTATTAGCTGCCACTACTACAGAGACTCAACACTAATTAGCTTAACACAATCTGAAAAAATATCTGGTTCCTACAATAAAGCTGTTTGATTAACTGAGCCCTTATTGGTATACATATGTATATCTATATATAATGCGCCTTGCGAGGTTCCTACTAATTGACGCTTCCACGCAGCCAATCAAATCCCGCTACTAACGCTTGGCTACTACCATCACAATGATTGGCATCAAACTCATTCACAAGTATTCAGAGGCAATGCAATGAATAAGTCGGCGTTTTCCTCCTCTCTTGCCTGCTGGTTAATTGCAAATTTCCTCATTCTAGTTATCTTATGGAGCTCCCTACCAGATAAGTCGCCCAGTGTCGAGGAACTCTTCTCGAACATTAGGAATTTTTTCGTCTTTCAAGAACGACTGTATCCCTACTACCATGTTATCGAGCAGCTTGAATGGATATCGGCCTTTTCTCACAATGAGGTATAACATTCACCATTCCTTTTACAATTCAAGTCAAAAGCGTTATGTACTAGGTAGCATGCTATGACAAATTTGCTTCTCTTCAGAGTGATTTATCAATTGTCAACCCCCCAAAGATTTTCTATGATGGACATTTATTGTATCACGTCACCGAATCTCAAGGGTGCCGCTACAACTGCAACTTTACCAATTACCTTTACGATTTGGGCGTGGGTGATATTGCGGTCTTTTCAGAGCCATTCTACGCAGTAGATGTGGAATATCTAAAGCAAAATGGTGTTCTCATTGCCTTCGAGTCAGTCGAGAGCCCCGTACACATGCGAGAATTAACTCAAATCCAAATGCAGCAAGTAGGTTTTTCACACACTCTTCCACCTTAAAACTTTTACTAAAGACTAACTGTATTCGCTTCTTGGCACAAGTCGACCGCATAGTGTTCACTTAAAATATTTACTTCGTCAACATTATGAGGTTTTTGCTTTTGGATTTAAGAAAATACGTAAAGATATCTACAAATGGGGATACCAACTCTGAAGAAACAGAATATGTTTAGAGAAAGTCACTACCAGTTTTGGCGCAACTTATACATTTACCTAAATATTTGCATCGGTGCCTACGATAAAAGTGGTTAAACTTTTGGTCATTTAGGTGGATATGTTCATTACCTACTTGCCGTGGTCACAAGTGCCTTTTATGTACCCAATGTTCTTGCGGAAGACGAATCGTGGAAAGAAGTTTACCAGTAGCGAAGTGGCCGCACTCCTTGCCAAAAACAGCACTCATCTACTTCCGCTCAATCACAGAAAGAGGAAAAAGTTAATCGCCTGGCTGGTTTCCAATGGATCACCGAAAAATAACAGAGATTCCTTTGCATATTTAATCTCCAACTTTATATCGGTAAGTAGCAAAATATCAGCCTTAGTAAGGGTTAGGAAATTCTGTATTGTATTCTTAAGTGGAGATCAATTGGCCATGCTAGCAGTTTAGCAAAGAACCATCTACTATAAGTGGAATCATATGGCGTTAAAGATTTCCAGTGAGTAAAAATGTATGCAAATTTAAAAAATTGCAAATTTTAGGTTGATATCTACGGTGGAATGGGCAGAGAGACTCCACCAGGACGGGATCCGCTTCAATGGATCTCTGAGCATTACAAGTTCTACCTGGCATTTGAAAATTCCAATTGTAGGTACTATATAACGGAGAAGGTGACAGTTAACGCTCTAAGGTATGGAGATCCATTTAAAGTGCATGACCGTGTTTCACAAATGTATAGCAATTATGCATCTGAAGTTGAGACTGCGATACCATCCTCGTCTTTCAGAAACGGCATGGTTCCCATCGTACTAGGTGCATACAAAGAGGATTATGAGAGTGTTCTCCCACCTTACTCCTATATCAACGTGGATGACTTTAAGTCAATTAGCGAACTGGTCCAATACTTGATCTACCTGGATAGAAACGACACTGCTTATGCAGAGTATTTTGCCTGGAAGGAATACGGTGATATCTACGTGAGTTTATAATGTTTATTTGAAACCTTCTGTCAGTATTTTTACTTCAGGTGCCAAGGGCTGTAATAAAGAACCCGCAATTCGTTTGCTTTGTATGCACGAAAATCTAGTCTGAGTTAAATGAGTTGACCGTCATTTCAAAGTGTGCATTAATTATAATGAGGAGTGTAAAATTCAGTTTTCAGTTGACAACAACCAAAAATACAAAAACACAAAACATCTTACCCTTAATTTTTAAGTAGTCATTAATCACATTTTCTAATAAACAATGTTTATGAAGTAGCAAGAAAACTGAAAGCCCCGTGTGTTGTATAAGAACCATAGCCATAAAGAAGCTACTCAAACGATTAATCTGGCGCAGGAGATAAAGCAGGGTAGATTTTTAGGCAAAGGCAAGACATTGATCTGTATTTTTTGGGAAGAAAGCATTGCTATTCCTAGCTGTTTCCTTCTGGATTAACCAAAGCGCTGCAATTAAGAAGGTAAAGACGTTGGATCAAATCACAAATTTACGCATAATTCGCAGACAGGTTTATCAATTCATTGGAATTAAGTCATCCAACTCAACCACCGTCCCCTCAAAGTGAGGCCCAAAGTATTTTAAAGAACCTTGCAAGATATAAAGTGTACAGACAAAGTTACTCAGACCATTGCTTGCAGTTCCATGAAATATTGATGATGTAAAAGTTTAGAATAACTATCGAGACACTTAACAAATGCATAGTGGCATTTAAAATATTCTTACATCAAAGCATTACTATCAAAAAAACGAATTCACCTTACAAATTTTCCACACAGATCGAAAAAAGGCTGGACTGCCGACTCTGTGGCTTCATGCATCACCTTAATGCAGGACTGGTGAAGCTAGACAATTATTCACCGAGCCGCTTTATGAATCCTTGGAGTCTATGCTTCTATCGTGAACTGCTGCCGCTTGAATGATGTGGACTTTACAATCCGCTGTAATTCAAAATCCCCTCCCCTTAACGCAACCTGTTTAGTTATATTCTATCACACTTTTCTACAGCACAGGACTCCGCACTTTTGCAGGGGAGAAAATGCTGGTAATGTGATATATTATAGCTGAAATCACTTGTTGCGGAGAATTTTGAATTTTGCGTGTTGTCTAACAGAGCCAATTTAATATCCTTTGCAAAACTGAACATACATACTTGTGGAGCTTGAAATTTTGATCTTATTCCGATCACCGGTTCTTCTTCGCAGCACGCCGTTTCTGCTTGAGGATTCGCGTTTACCTTACTCTATCCATCGAATGAAAACAAAACAGTGCCAGTATCAGTTAAGAGTAGAGTAGAATTTTTCCTTAAACTTCATTTAAAGTTTGCAGCAAATGTAAATTAAAGCATCGCAATGCTTATAACCTTACCTCAATTATTTAGTCCTCACGTAACGCTGACACTTCATGAAGGCATATGAAACGGATTTAGGACTTCTGCTCAGTCGTCGCTTTGGGAACTTTCCACTTGTCTTAGGCTTGAACACCAATTTCAACTAATTCCATAAATAAGAATTTGGCCTGAAAAATCACTTGGGGGCTGCGAGCCCATCATTGGTGTGTTGTAGCTTGCATGCATCAACCTTGTTGGTTTGCTGCTAAAAAGCCAATTTTTTAGTACAGGATAACGAAGCGCGTTCGATTGCATTATTGTGGGTGTCTGCAGAAAGGTATGGACTTAAGTAAACAATTTTTGGATTTCTCAATTAGTCGTCTCTACTGTCCCCCAATTTAACACATTCTACAGAAAAACAAACGAAAATACACATTTGTTGATATTGTAATACCATCACAAAGGTCCTGGGTGACTTCCTCTTTTGACGCGATACAGAATTTTGAGAGTATATTGGAACGATTATAGGATGATGGAGCATGCTTATTCAACAGCAACTGTGTCAACACATCACTACATCACTTTTGTAGAAAGCTTGCACATTAAGTAGCCATTTGTCAGTCAAATTACGTGATGCGTTAACATAACACTTTGTCCTCATCAGAATATTTGCAATAGAATGAAAAACCAATTTGGAGCAGTATCAACACCCATTTGTAGTGATTGACTACCTGATTATTGGTGTTAGCGAGTTTAACGCACTTCCCGATGCAAATTTGGCATCAAGATACGAGTGAGATAGGATGCGGAAAATTAGCCTATAACTTTAGGGTAGTTACCTCAGTTGCATAACTTGTTGTAGTAGAATTCCAAACGTTATTTTTCACCTTGCCTATATTTTCGTGGTCTGCTATAGTTTAAGAACCATAAATAAGCAGTAATGGAGTCTAAATACTAGAGGAATGTTGAAGGGACACGATTTTTATCAGCTGGAAATGGAAGAACTTACAAATGATTATAGTGACTAAAAAGTCTCTCTTGTAAAAGACGATTCTGGGAAATCTGCTCGACGATTCTCTGCATCACTGTAAGCTTTTGGGTCAATTAAACAGTAGACAAATGAATTAAGTTTATTTAAGCCACTGCTTTTCCTCAGATGAATATCATTAGCTTTAAGTTAAAAGTAAAAAAATCCCATGGTTTATAAAAGTAGACAAAAACTGCTATAGAGTGCCATTTTTGCATACACAGTAACTAATGGCGCACTGACAAAGTCACAAAGTACATATCACGCAGCTGCTATCATATTTTAAATTGCGTTTTTAACTTTTAGCAGGAGCACTTTCTAATTGGTATACATAATTATGCAGTTTCTTCAAATCTTACCAAACCTACAGCTTTCTTCAGTGATCATAACAGCTACCTCAGATTGATTCGCCATGCAGATGACCTGAAGATGTCTACAACTTCAGAAAAATGACCCCTTTCGATACTTTAAACATCATCATTCTTTACCACCTGCACACTAATTTCAAAACGTTGCAGAATACTAAAGTTTGTGTTCCTGTTTACATTCCTTGGTTCAGTTGGAATCACATGGCTGGAACTGGAGAAATATTAATGAAATTTTCAAATTATTTTGCATTTCAACAGGTCTTATTTGGAACTAGCTAACGGAAGATGATCTAAATTGGATTTAACATAAAAATTAGAAGAAAATATGCCTTTTTGGTTGAGAAGCCTTGTGCCACTTCAAGCACCATTGTGAATATCCTTTCAAATGGTCCTTATCGCTGAGTGCTTCAAGTGCTACTTTCTTCGATAGATTTGGCATATTCACCAATTTCTGGACAAATTCGCTACTTCATTGCACCTACAGTAATTGTGACGGTTCAACTCCTATCCCTTGTCTTCATCTCCTCCGTCTCTTTCGACAGAAATCGCTCCAACGTTTAATTTTAGACACCATTTTTTAATATGTTCATCTAGAGGAATCAAGTTGAAACTGGATAACAAAGTAGGTTAGCTGCGGAGTGACATCTTATTGAAGAATTATGGTATGTGTTAAGAAAAAATTGAACTAAATGGTTGCAAAATATGTAACAATACGATTAAAGTAACGAGAAATCCCGTTAAAGTTACATTTATATAGCTGATGTAAAAACAATTCAAGTTTACATAACTAAACACAGCCTTATCTAAAACTTAAACAAGGAACAATTTCAACTCATTAAAATGAACTCAGTTAAAAGATAGCGGAATGGACGCCGAAGAAATCAAAGTAGCTGTACATTATTTCATGTAATCTGGTAAAATACTGATTACTTGCACAGCTCTTAATGCTTTTTATAGATAGGTGTATCCCCGCCAAACATCCATAGATTGATCAAGAAACAATTTTTACTGCAGACCCAAGTAGGCTTCTATTGCTGATTAACAGGGCGAGCGGTAACTTTGTTGAGTGATCAGCCCAAGGGAGCATGTTCACTGATGCAGGAATTTATAAATTTGATTATCAAGTTAGTGGAAAATTTGCATTCTATGTCTGAGAAGGTGCACTCTATCAAAGTTCATGCAATAGCCTTTTTAGGTAGATCTTGATTTCACTTAGTTGTTACACTCTCATCCTCTACATAGAAACATCAATTTATGTCAGAAAATGGCTTCTAAAGACGATATTTCATGGCTCAGATTAGACGTCATCACATGAAGCATGTCGCATTACCGATTTGTTAAAAATTTATTCCGAGTTTCAGGCAGAAAAAAAAGAATTGTGTTGGGCTGCTTTTTCTGCTAACAAAGTCTAATTTTAAATCGGCTACTGTCTCACACCGCTTTACAGTAAGTGAAGTGGAAGGTATTCAACAAGTGTCACAAACAAAGCTGGCTGTTTTTCGCGTGATATTTTTATAAATTCTTTTCTCCGAAAGGGCAGCATTCTACCGGATACTTTTTAACGAGGTACATTTTCAATTATTAAATGACTCTCAGGGCATTAAATTGCCAATTTCTAAATTGAGTTTACTGGATTTCGTAGCCAAATGTTTGACATTTGTTTGCTGCATGTGTTTTTCCATGTGAGAAACCGCAACTCTAAACACTTATTTGTTTTCTATATCTTGTAGTTCATTTTATATTAACCACTTATGAATAACATATTCCGAGCATACAGTCCAACTAAAAGCAAGCATTTTTAAAGGCTGTGAGGAAGTACTAATGAAAATACTTCCAGTTTACCTAACCGGATCACTTCTCTTAGGTTGGACTATTCCACCATGTTTTACTCCTGATAAATATGAATCTTACAACAAGTAATCTAAGGGCAGTTCTCTTTCATGCACGTACCCAGTACTGCTTAGTTATCGGTTACTGCAAATCATATAGGATAGTAGCAAGGCTCATTTTTCTGTAAGAGGTGTTTTTGGCTGGCAATGCCAGCTTGCAGATTAATTCTGAGTGATTAGGAGTGTAGGAAAGGGGGGGGTAAGTAATTTTGACGCTCCTAAAGTTAAACACATTATTCTAGAAGTCGCTTTAGCCTGACGCTGATAAATTCCCTCAATATATTTAGATAAATTGTGCTTAGAGTAAGTTATGTTTTCCACCAAGGCGCTTTAAGCTAATATTTACACAAAATTATGAAATTCTTCTTATTTTATTAAAGCTTTCAATCGCAATGGTACTATCATCAATTGGACTTTATGTGCAGGTCATAAGTACATACTTACTCATGATCGTCCCCTCATTTTTCATCATATTTTCAGCTAAATCTCCTCTTCAATTTTTTTTTAAAATCGTTTGCATGTGCATGATTAAATGATCAAAAATCAGGGCAACAAAATTCAAAACAGATCTGTGATGTACATTAATGAAGAAGCAAGGCTTTCTGTTGGTGCGGAGTTATTTTACTCATAAGGCCATTCGAATTACGGCCCCAATGCCTTGATGTTTAAGCAGTGAACTCGTTACATGTAGTTTGCTTTAACACTTATAAAAAACTACCCAATTCTGAAATCTTCATGTTCCCTTACCATATTATCTAAAGTTAAGAATGTCCCTTTCAATTCTGTCCTTTTGTATTACCAAAACTGGAGCTGAATGAGGCTTTTTAGATACATTGCAACAAAACACTTTGTTCAAAAGATACTGAGTTAGAAGCACGATCATTAGGAATGGGGAATCATACGGCTGTTAAAACATTATGTATTTTTCGTAAAAACTTTCTAGAGTTGACAGGAGACCATTCGCCTCGAGTAATTGTACTAAATTAAGCACAACTTGACGCTGCACTTAAAAACACTTTCTTTGATACACAAATTTACCATTTTTAAAGTACTGTACTAGAGTAACAAGAAAGTCATAGGGAAGTTTTGAGAAAGTATACTAGTTTTCCGTATATTGGCCAATTTCTGAGGGCAAGAGAAATAACCACTATTTTTAATTTAAGAAGGTAGATTTAATACATTTTGCAGAAACTTGCATTAGTGGGAATTTCAGTGGTGCTTTTATGTGACGACTACTGACAAAACTGTGCAGTGTGTATAGCCTTATTGTGGTAAAGTGCGTTGCAGTCGAGGTGGATACAATCATTGTGACCATCCTCAAGGCTCCACAATTACAAACACCGCTGTTTTCCATCAGAAGTCAAGTTTTAATTCATTTGTTACTCATTAATGTTAGTATACACCATTATTCATTTGTTTACTATCTCTTATCGTTAAGTTTGGTAAGCTTTTGCTCTATTTCAAGGAGCACAACCAAAAATTGCTGCGGTAAAAGCATTTGCGCCATTTCATCGAATCAGGCTGCACCACCTCTGTCCACAGTGCTGGAAATTCTGAAACTTTCTTTCTTCACGAATGTGATATAAACTTCAAATGCTGTGATTCCAATCGGATGATTAAAGAGACAAAGAAATAATAGCAAGAGTCTTCGTTTTCGATCATCTGGGTGAGCGTACTTTCCTGTTATACGGGAGTATTTGTGGACTAGAGTGCAAGGGTGGTCATCATTCTCCAGTACTTACATCAGCTTGAAAGTCCTTGACCTCAAATTGAACAGTAGTGTTTGAAGTGTACCTCTTCGTGATGTTTATGTTCCGCGATGTTCGAAAATTGGGCGGTAAAGTAGATGACATAAGTTCCGAATAGGAACATCAAAATAGGGACTCTTTCCGTAGTTGCCGACATTTTCCGCAGAACAAATGGACAACTCATTATGCGTCTACTATGTGATGATCAGAAAATCCATCCCTTATAATCGGTCCTGTGACCATCACCACATAGATGGACTGGTAAATGAAACCGTTTAGGCCCACTCATAGGGGAATCGCTAGAGCATCTCTTGAGGTCATCCTTTTACTTCACAGTCTGTACAATTTTGATTAACTTAGTAACATCAATCACTTTTTAAGCAATGTTTAACGATATGATCTTTTCTAGAGCAGAAATCACACCTTTGAAGGCCTACATACTTGTGCTTTAGGGCTCATAATACAATTGTAGGGCTCTTAAGTAGTGGGTTTTAGGATGGAATGTGGTGGTTAGTGTATGGCTACTTCTTATAAGTTATGATCGACCATATTTTAGACTCAAACATCTTTAAAACATGCGCTGATTAGGTCAAATCTTTGATTTATTTTATGTGTGGTGAAAATTATAGTGGAAATCGCAAGGCTGATGACTCTCTGGAACTAGCTGCTTTAAGAATAATAAGTAGACATATTGGAATTTCCATAAGTCTCAAATGATGTATTTGACCACGTCCCATTTAATTTTAAAGAAATCAAACAAATTTTAATCCAAGGAGATAGTATAAATGTGTAAAGTAGTAGTTAGTGTAGTAGGTAGCATTACATCCTTGTGAGCAGTACTGAAGGCTACAAATACCATCTGTGGAATTCACTGACTAGCTGGTATGATACAGGAAGAACACAACCCAGAGGAGTGTTTTAGCAATTAATCGCAAATTTAAGCAAAAATACTCATGGAGAAAGAATCTCCAGTCATAATTCAATAAATGATGTGTGTATTTAGAGCTCTGAGGCTTACCCGAATTTTTACAGAGCCAATATGTCCTAAATGAACATAAACGGAAAAAGGTAGATTATTGGAATGTCAAGAATCAGAAGCACAGCCTTTGGGGACTGAATAGTCCGCAAACGTCTAAATATACAATTAATGTACAACCATCGCATAGTCCCCTCCTTTAAACATTTCTCTCCAGCGCCCCGATTATTCGTTCTCGTGTATAGACTTTTACAAGGAAGTCACCCTTTTTTAAATCTACCAGCACGCTAGGTATTCTAATCACTAACTGTAAATGCATGCAAGATGACATTTGGTACTAGATTCATCACTTCATCTCACCAAATAAGCCTTATCAGGAGTTTTTTTCTATTCACGAATCAAGTGCTTTCCAGCCTGTAATGAGAAGTATTAATGTTCGTACGCTCTTTAACATAATTAGTCTTTATGGTTAGTACAAGTCCGGTATTTCTTCATTCGTTAACAGCTATGTAGTAGGGTCCAAAGTTAGGGTAAGTGATAAAGGTAGATGACGATTTGAACAATTCTATTACGAGTCTACAAATTGAGCTATTCTGTGGGGATATTCTTATTTCGTGATGGTATGGCTTTATCATCAATCACAAATTCGGACCATTTGGTCTTTTGAATTGGGTGTCCGCTCTTTTCGCTT
Source organism: Echinococcus oligarthrus (assembly GCA_900683695.1). Lineage (NCBI taxonomy): Eukaryota > Metazoa > Platyhelminthes > Cestoda > Cyclophyllidea > Taeniidae > Echinococcus > Echinococcus oligarthrus. The sequence continues at coordinate 12,276 of CABFON010000051.1, forward strand.
CTGCAAGTCTTTCTCGAAGTTGCAGTAAGCCAAAGCAGTATGGAGAAAAGTATATTTCTGAGGTAAAAAGCGCTAGGAGGTCGCTAGTGTGGCCCAAATACCATGCCAGAGAGCTAAACTGCAATCTACGTGGACCAAATAGCTCAGGTGGGTAAACATAAGCAAAACGCTGCTTCAATAGCGCAATTTCCAAACAATTTGTACTGGTTTGAAAATTCTGAATGCTAAAAGTTAATATTGCAGGTAAATACTCAACGATTAGACTTCCATAGGCTGCGTGTTATACGTGATATTGCGGTAGAGTTGCAAATTAGAACAACTGCTACATTTTGTCATATTTCAAGTCATAACTCATGTTATTTATCCTAATCAAAACAATTTCAAGTCTTTTGGAACTTTTAGGTTCATTTGAGAAATTCGCCAATTATCAAACACGTAGTTTTTATAGTCTTGCCCAATTGTGGAGTTTGGGGTTAGTTTAATTACGCAGACCTCTGCAGAGCGTAGATCATTCGCAGTATTTTATCACTGTCTGGTGTCAGTGAATTTGTAATGTGGTTCTTTGCTTATCTTCCCACTTGGAATGAATCCACTTATCATTGGTTCACAGCAGCTCATTAAGTCGCATTTATATTCCTTTACAAAGAAAATTAAGTAGTTCCTTCTTTTACATTAGCAAATCCAACACGTAGAACTCAGCCTCTGCCATAAAGCATAAAAAATAGTGCTTCTGCACAAATTTTTACTTATTATTTACTTTTGTTTTTCCCGAGATATTCCTAAATTTTAATATGTATTTACGTTCAATTACGAAATCTAAAAATTTTAAACACTTTTAATTGATATGAGCTCGAAGTATGAGCTTGTTTTATATTATTTTTTTCCCAAAACGCTAAATCTTTAATGAAATGTGGGAATAGGTCTTCACTTAATTCTGAGAAGAGGTGGTATCTTCACTAAACAGCCTATTTGAAATGTGCGATAGAAGGCTCAAAATAATGCTCACAATGCTGTCACCGAAAATCACAAGCACAGAGATAGTGAATGCTACAGAGCATCCAAATAAAATTTTTGTATTTCTTTAAGCGTCTAACATACTCTCGACTTGCATTTTATCCATCAGACACACACTGGGAAAGTAAGGCGGTCACATTGGATGCATGGTATTAAGAGTAAGTTCAACTTTTATACGTGATTGATCATGGGCTTTGTGAATGCAAAAAGGGATCTTGAGGAAAATAAGAAAAGAAGCATAAAAAATCCCAAGGATATGGTAGGAGATATGTGATAAATCCTCATTGAAATGTGCGTTTGTATTAAAACCATTAGTTAAATTATCCAACCACATTCCAATGTTGCACGCCTAGCATAAGAAGTGTGAGAAATAATTTTAATCCTAACGTCCAACTGTGAATCTGCAAGTCTAATCAACCTTCCAAAATGAGTAGCGTCTCATAGTTCAGCTCCGTTAGTAAGACAGCCATTGAAGTGCAGATGAATAGCGCTTCCCTTCCAAAGTTCATCAAATGCGACCGTGTGCCGTTTGTCTGCCATTAAAAGTGATCTGAACCAATAATTACCCCTGCTAACCAAAAACCGTAACACTTGTGTTGTCCATGCATCAAATTAGCAATTCAAAGCTGTGTACAAGACATGTCAAATCCATAATCGTCGATTAAAAGCCCTCATAGTGCAAAGTGCTGCATGGAAAATATTTATTAAATCACTGCAAGGGTAAGAGCGCCCGATTAAAACAAGCGAGTTTGAAGTTGGTAAAATAACCGGGATCTGACTTCGGAAAGTTAATCTTTCCTGCGTTGAGATGATACATGAATCCACAAAGGCGGCAGTCAGGCCTGTTTATTGTCTGTAATGCAAAAACGGAAAAAAGTAACACAGAAGAAAGCAAAAGGTAAAGTATTTGCTGCGAATAAGTGATGATAATGATGTGAATTTCGAGAGCAAAATTTAGTATTCCAACTTGGGGCATGATAGCTGGCAAAACGTACGACAATTTTGCCATGCTCCTTCCATGCGAAGTACGAGGCATAAGCAGTGTCGTTTTTGTTCAAGTAGGTGAGGTAATCAGCCAGTTGTCGAAATGATTTAAAATCGTCCACATTTATGTAGGAGTGTGGAGGTAATGTGTTTTCGTAATCCTCCTTGTAGGCACCCAAAACAATGGGCACCATATCATTTCTGCACGTCAATAAATAAGCCAACATAAAATGCAGTTCTGCCCACCGAGTTGCAACAGCTCGGTACCTGCCACCACGACTATATGTCTTTAGATCGGGGTATGGAAAATAATGTTTGCAAAATGCATATTTTGAACTGTCCATTAGCTAAGTTGTTAAGTGCAACGCAAAAGAATGACTGAGTGTGGTTCAAAGTAATGCATAAGGCAAATCTTCGCACCTATGAGCAAATGAATTAGAACCAAATAGTGGCCAAATCTGGTCAGCATACGTGGATTCCCGTAATACTGATTTTTTAACAAGTCACCAAACTGAGACGTGTAGCTAACATAATATGCCATACAAGCCCATTCTTTCTTCATCGTTGAAAGCAGCTCTGAGTAGTTTTATAGTCTAAGCAGATTTGGGATTAGATGACGAAGCTGACATGACTCGTGATTGGCAAGGTTATGGCTTACATCAAGGGGAGCGAATCATCTGTGATGCCTACCTCAAGGCATTAATAAAAGCTTTTTCTGTTATGTAGTTTCGGCAGTTGGAATTCTCAAAGGCCAGGTAAAATTTGTATCGCTTCGACAGCCATTGAAAAGGATGTGAGTTTTCCACTAATTCCAAATTCCCACGACCGTAGATATCCACCTGAAGTAAAATAAGTTCATCTTACAATATTTTGCAGTTAGTGAGCACGGAATTAATACACAAGACATGTAAGGTCTGGTTCTCATTTTGATGAACAACCTGGGATGCAAAGACAAGTCTCCTATGCAGAAAACTGTCTTTCAGACGAGCCTTTCTTCTTTTAAAAAGAACAAAAGAGAAAAAACATTATTATCATTAGTAGATCACCTTTTTATAGGCATTAGACATCCAAAACAAGTATGGTTTGTGCAAAATATTCCGAAGCATTCATAAGTAGGACTTCTTTATTAACAGATAATATATCAGGGCCTGGAGATAGTGGCCATTTAGCACACTTTAGAGATTGTAAATCAAAAAGGCTTCCGAATGGGAAAATAATGCTTAAGCACAAGGTCGATTCGCCACTCTTATTCAGTAAAAACTTGAGCTCATTTTGTTTAAACCAAGATTCTACCATATTCCTGAAAATCTCACTTCTAATTTTGTCCTAGTGAATACTGAAACTACTAACAAAAGAATGAAAATTCAATGGTTCCAAAGCATTTTCTCACCTCTACAAATTTGGAAATTGCCCTTGCAAACTCGTTTCTGTTATTAGTGGGGTGATGGTTGGAAACGACCCACGCGACCAACTTATCTCTACTTCTATGGAACGGTGGCAGCAGGTGGGTACTGTTTCTTGCTATCATTTGAGCTTTCTCGAACTCCGAGAATTTGTACCTCGGCTTCACGTTACGCACAAATACTGAATAAATATAGGGGACAGGTGAAGCTGCCATGAATGAGATAAACATGTCGATCTAGCCAAAGGGAGAAAGAGTGCAGTTTATAATGATCTAAGCGTCGAGCATTTAAAATCTTTGTGTCTGCAATCAAGCCAAACTGTGAATGAGGCCTAAAGCATTTAATGTACTTCTAAATGTCATAAAGTATGTTCCGCTTCTGTCAGGTAAATGGGAAATTTCAGTTAATTTGAGACAACAAAGAGATGATTACTTGGCTCAGGTGTGGTTCCTCTAGAGATGGCATTAAGAAGGGGCTTTCACCGGATTCAAAGGCAATGAGTACACCTTTTTTCTTCAGTTTAATTGCCTCGTTAGGAGGAAATTGACTCGAAAAGACTACACCATCCCCCTTACTCAGATCAACGTAGCTTCTTGGGAAGTGACACTTATAGCGACATCCGTCGGAGCTGGTCAGGTGGTATATTATCTTTCGATCAAAGTAGATTGAAGGCACTTTGCCAAAAGACAGATCACTCTAAAGAATGAAATTACTATGTCAAATCACAATGACCAATTGTTTCGTAAAAATAAGGCTTAATACGAACTTGCTTTATTTTTTGAGAATTCGGAAATCCACTGCAGCTGTTCAATAACGTGATGATAAGAAAACTGATCACTTTTTGAAGTGTGTCCCTGTATCAAAAATAATGTCTGAACACAACTCAGCGGTGCTTCCCAGAGGACGCGCATTAATACAATGATTGCCAGTATTCCTATCAACAGTGGGATATTAATCTCATAGTAAGGCCTTGGCATTTTGCAATAGAGAAGTACACCGCATTAGACGTTGGATTTACAATTTATGAGATTGCCTAGCCAATCGTGGAAGTCCGGATCTCACTGGTTGGTTTAAGCTAATGAAAATATTCAGTCACTTAACGTGATCAGTCAACAATGCTTCCAACTATTAAGTAGAATTCAATCGTTTGCTAGTAATTTAAGGCATCGCTCCTAAAAATGCACCAACCAATGGAACAAAAATCACCACCAAAAGCAGTTACAATGCATTCCAACACTTTAATTTACAAAGGTTTGAGATTATTTACATATCCATTTTACTTGTTCATCATAGGCAAAGGAGTAGGAGGTGAATGTTTAACCTTGTGAAAAATGCAATTTAGTTCAATTAAATTCACTTAAATTTTTCCTAATGTACACTTAAACATGCACTTTAACCTTCTTTGATTTCCATTCCCTGGCTTTCGAAAACCCTGTTTGAATGAAATGATAAACAATGTCAAAATAGCTGCAATAGATTTTGTAATTTGAGGAAAAAGGATGTGACCATTTCAGAGATTAGATACGAAAAGTATACGGACTACTTGAAACGTAGGCTTCAACAGTCTACATTTCATCAAACTAGTCTGCATATTATAGACCATGCCGTAGTCTAGTGTGAGTTTAAGTTCCAATCCTAGATAGTAGTGGGCGAAAGGAGAAGAGTTGGAATATCGTGAGCGTTTTTGCCATCAATTCTTCCATTTAGATAAAATCGTAAATATGAGCACTTTTTAGAGTAGGACGTTTCAGGGACGATTGACCTGCAAGATTTCACTTCACCTAATGCGTTCACAACGTTCCAGTATTTCGTAATCTCATCAGCCAATTCATTTTTGGTTTTTTGTGAACCAAAACGAACATTTAGGGTAACTAAAAAAAAGAACTCTCGAGTTCCTAAGGGCATAATTAACTACGAATAACATCAGCTGTTTAAATTGATAAGACGTATAACCTGTTTACTTGTGTAGACATAGTTGAATATATCAAGCAAAAATGTGCAAATAAGAAACAAGACAAATCAAGCCGCATTTTCACACTCTGATGAATGTTATGTCCACGTGGCTAAACATAAGATAGACTATTTCGAGTTAGTATCAGTCATGCATATTTCTCAGTTTTCCCTAAAATACAACATCCCAACATGAACTTTTTCAAACAAGTGGGAAGACGAAACGAAAAGTGCCACATGACTGTCAATTGATCGAATTCCCACACCCATTTTGTTAACGCCCAAAAAATGAGAAAGTAGCAATAGTGGCATGGCCTATCTACTTTGGGTGTTGACATTAGTAGACTTTGTAAAAAATTTCACCAGAATGCCGAAAAAGAGGAAGCAAACTATTTCCATAAAGTTTAACCATCTGTTGCAAAAATGAGAAAGGTGTTGCTAAAGCTGATGATTAGCTACTGCGAAACCTTAATCAACGATTCAAACAATTAACTCCAAGTTTCGACAACACCTTTTGAGTTTGTTTTATTGTTATGTTGTACCTTGGTGATAGCGGTATCACAAATCAAAAGACCTCACAACTTCGAGTGGAGCTGCTAACAATTTACTTCAAATTTTCTTGTCATCTGGGAGCGACAACAGTAACGAATCCGACAACTGCCGAGAAGTTAGTGAGGAAAAGGCGCCACTACATATTTCAAAGTCCGGCTTAGATAATTATGCTGTGTTTAGCCCAGCAATTCGTTCACCAGTTCAGTTGCCGTTAGCAAATACTAGAGTTTCTTTGTTCAGTGGTCCAAAGTTGTAACTAGGGCAAGTCTTATGTGGAATTCAGCTGTATATTACTTGTCGACGCACCTACAGTCTAAGCAGCATCAATAACTTATGCTGCCAGTGACTGTTGTGAGAGATGGGGAAGCCATGTCGGACAGCTACCGAGAATGGATTCCTGTCATGATGTCCCCCTTCGTTTTTTAGTGCAGAGTAAGTAAGCCAACTTAAAAGTTAGCACAACCGCTTGAGAGCTTAAACTATCCAAATTTTTTACCACAAAAGACTTGACTCCTGCGCTGGAGTAAAGCAATAGATGAAAATTTGACATTTTAGATTTGTAAACTCACCAAGTGCCTTACCTGGCTGCCAGAGCATCACATCCAAGAATACGAGAATATCCGTAGACTGATTACTTGGGAAATTGCACACCTTTTCATGGAACTTTGAACCAAAGCTCCTACTTCATTGCCTACATAGGAATTTTTCATTTTCTAAACCATTCCAGCTTACATATTCAGGATGTTTTCTTTCAACTTTAAAATAGTGCCACACTTATAAAGCGTCTTCTCCTCTGCACTCCTTGCGATTTCGCAAAGAGTCGCGTAACTTCTGGCATAACTCCTTAAACTTTTACAAACTACGATCCCTACCTTGTCGCACAACCCACTAAATATCTCTCATCACATGTGAGACAAGCATTTGCCTGCATTCGCAATTCCAACGTGCTAAGGCTGTCAAAGTTCACCTATGTCATTTCCCATCTAGATTCGAATTCCACATTACTGCAGCATAAGAATTCATGAATTTCCTAAATTACGGTCATGAATACGCAATATGACAGCCATGACAAGATTGCTGCAGCACTTCGAGACTTCCCTGAAGACGAAAGAAGACATTACTTGGCATACAGTAGAACTATGGGCTACCGACATGACCCGGAGGCCAGCCCACCTGGTGAAGATACAATGGCAGAGGACCAAAGTAGCCCTCTTACCGAAGTCGAGAATCAAACAAACAGCTAACATATTGAGCATGTCAACGTGTGAGTGACTTGCAAATCCACATAAAGCAGCATAAATATTTCAGATTTTCAGCTATATCCTTCACTTACTTTACTACAGATAGCTGCTCAAAAAGCTTATTAAAGCAGCTAACACTTCCTAATTTCTTTGTCATGTTTCGTCCTTTTGCCAATCATCTAGGCCGCTCAGTTGAAGCAATTTGTATGCCTATAAAACTGAATCTATTAAAAATATACACGCGAAAACTAATTCAGAATTACTCAACACAAAAACCCGTTTTACCACCCCAACGGCTAATGTTTCTTGTGAAAAAAGGTATTTGATCGAAGTGGGGGTCGGTTTGACGGCAAATCTTCAGCCTATTATGTAATGGTAGCTTCTGATTAATATATTTATTAATAAGTGGTTTGTCATACCTTGCTCATTGTCAGGCATCATCAAAGCAGAGCAAAAGTTTGCCTCGTACTTCTATCGCCCTTATTTGTGCTAGACTGTGTTGGGTCTGCTCTCACCAGTGGTTTGTCTAACTGTATTTTACTCTCTCACTTAGTAATGCTACCAGTAATGTATGCCACCCTATTTCGACTTTCCTGGAGTTACCACTAAGTTCTCACTTCGCAACTTGTTCGCTAACAATCCAAGAAGATTCCCAAATGGGATGCATGTTATACGTGCTGATACCCCTGTTTGCATTAAGGTCACCTAGATAGAAGGATAACGAGAGTTGGAGCACCCCAATACTCTACCACCCCGAGGCCACATGCACCCATCATTCTC
>CABFON010000052.1:0-20095 GCA_900683695.1 Echinococcus oligarthrus
GCCTAACGCTCCTCCCCCACTTGTTCACCTCCACCCAATGTGTCGATCTTCTCATGAATCATCTGTGCCTCTACGGGAATGGGTCTTGCCTACCAGGTTCTATAAGGTCTCATAAAGAAGAGAAGCTTCTTCATAATTTGCTGCCTCTTAGATCAACGTCTTCTTGCATGTGCTCCAGGTTTCCCCTACTGAGTAGGCAGGTCATAGGAGTAGTTTTTGTTTGTCCTTTGGTAAAGAGATATTTAACCAGAAATTTCTCAGCCATTTTCCATGCACACAAGCGCACAAAGCAGACTTGTAGGGATGGATTAGTGCATTGGCAGTGTTGAGCAGAGCAGTGAGTGAATTGTCCAAGAATTGCAAAATTCAGTTCTTACCATCGAGCAAATAATCAGCCCCCTCAAACAGTTGCTTTCCAACGTCACATTTTTACAGAGTAAAGTGGCTAATCTTTCAGTAAGATATCCAAATCTTAGACGACGGGGATGCAGACAGGATTTTACCGTATCGTTCACGCTAGGATGTGTAAAATTTTCCTTAGCTTGTTTGTATTTAATTATTTTAACATGATATCTCATCAAGGTCAGGTGTTAAGCCACTTGCCAGTGATACGCCTTATCGCCACATCTTTCACGGTCATTATACACTAACTCTAATGACAAACTAGGTTTTATGAACAGGAACCGTGTAACTCTTATTTAGGGATGCTGACAAGCAAGAATCGCTTTAATCCGCCTGGCATAACTTCTATATTATAGTGAGGGTGGAGCCAAGCCAAAGGTAAGAGAATAAAGAGCATAACAAAGTCTATTGCACCGATGGAGAGATGCATAAAATAGTAAGCGATCGCACGTTTATGTTATGTTTAACAATGACTGCTGTCACATATGCGTCGGTTCATATCGCCATTGGCATTCGACAGTTTTGAGCAGCTCATTTTATTCACAATTCATAAAAAGTGGAAAGTTACGGTTTATTGTTAAATACAAATTCATTCTTAAGGCTTATACAGTTAATGAATATTTCTTTAAAGGATTTACAGATACCATTTGCTACAGCTACATCAAAAGACGGCATCCTACTTAATCTAGACTTTAGCAGGCCTATAGTAATACCAGATTAACCTATAATGAAGTCAGACTTGAGGTTTGCAGAAATACCAAGATAATTGCCTAAAATCCGATGAAAAGTAGAACTAATTAGAGTGATTATTCTCATTCTCCAAGGTACAATACTTTATGAATTTCCCTATCTGTAACCAGCTACCATGTGTAAATCACTTGAATCTGCACTGAAGGAAGATATCAAAACATATCAAAGCCCAAATTCTTTCCACTTGTTAATTAACTAATTTTCGAATATATGGCTCGGTTGTTAAGAGAAACCCAGATCCTATTACCATTTGCTTCTGAATATTATGCTCTAGGAATGTACCACCATTTCTAAAACTGTCTTAAATATTCTTGAGTCGTTAAGCAGTTTGTTCGCTACAAGAGTGTGAATAGTGGGCAATGGTGTCTTGATTTGGATCGGCAGATATTTAAGCGCTCTAAACCTATCCTCGAGGTGGTCAGGGCAATATAATTCTTTTCGTTTTAACAGAGACTTTTTACCAAGTGTGATATCTCATTGTGTGACTAATGAGGAAGTTTAAAACTATTCTTATTATTCCAAATCCTTCCTCATTATTCAGCACTTTCAACTACCTATGTACATAACTTCTTTAAAAAGCACTAGATTTAATAATGTGAAGGAAGCCTTTAATTTTCACTCACTAGTCTAAAAGTACTTTGGCTTTTCCTTCTATATTTATTTATAAATGTATTCCGTGAGTACAAAATCCAAAAATAAAGTATAGCGCAAAATATATGTTGCCAGTGTAGAGAAGGACGTGGAATAGGGTTGCTGCCCTTATCAGGCAACCATGCTACTCAGTGGAAGCACAATAACGGATCAAAGCATTAAAATGGATTAAGTAGAATTCGCTTCGGTAAGACATTTGTGTTCAACCCCACCGTCTGCAAAATTCTCTTTCAGAGGCGGACTTAATTGCGTTTGTGATAATAGTAGAAGTATGTCTCAGTCCTGAATTTGTGCATAATAGCTGTAATGTCAACATCAGAGATTGGATTTAACATTGGAAACCTGAGCTGAACTAAGACTTTACTTTAGAACTTAAAATATTTGCTTTAAACTTGCATACTTTTCCAATGAGCTAAGTTACAGTGTATGAAGCTATTATTTCAGCAGGTTATTTTACCTATAAAACTTATTTCACTACTCAACTCAACTTTGTTTAAAACCGTCCAGACAATAGTTCATTCCTGCGGGTCAATGCTTTGTGTGCATGTTCATGTTCTGAATGGTATTTTAATGGTTTTGCGATTGGGAGAAGGGCGAAAAAAAACAACTATTACCATTTTTGTCTATGCATATCGCGCTAAGTAATGATAAATTAAGCCCTTAGATAAATATTTATTGGACAACATATTACAGCCTGTTCTTGCAAGCCAATGGTTTTTGTTAATTTTCTCCAAATATATGCATTAAATATAAGATGATCTGATCATCTAAAACTAATTTGAATTTGCTAAATTTGCATTCAGCATATTTAGGCCACGATACTTGCTAGAAAATTGCCTAAAATTTAACAAAGCTATCCACGGAATCTTTTCAACGAAGCGACGGATTTTGACCGTTAACAAGTGGAACCAATGTGGATTTAAGGGAGAACTCACTTTTGGTAATGTGGCTTTTGTGAACCATGAAGTAGCATAATACCTTGGTTGCTTATTCATTTCTTCGGGGACCGAAATCTTCCCCGCTGTACTTTAGCTAAGCGGCATGTAGTTAGTGCCACGCTGGTAGCGCGCCAGCTCTTCTGTACGTCGGCAGTAAATATTCTGCCTAGTAGCATATATTGCATCGACTTCAGGCAGGACCTGGAGAGATACAAGTCAAACAGAATAACTAAGACTTTCTAATCTAAACAAAACCACCCACGATAGTACGTTTTCGGTATAAAGCAACCATTAGCCACGTCTACATTTTGTGTCTAAAATCCCAAAATCTATTTAGAATTTTTAAATTAAGTATAGCCGTGCTTACGTTCTTCTCATAATGCCTAACCCTTTTTAAATAATGGACATATCAACTGCTGCTGTGTATGACCAAGTTGTATTAAAGGACTTTAAAGAGATTCCTTTAGCATTGAAAAACAATACCGTAAACCAACACTGACCAAAAATCAGTGCCCAAGCAACCAGTTTAACTCCAAAGGATCATTCTAATCAAAAGTTTTGCGAAAACAAAAAAGAGTCGATTAGCTAACCTGCTTATTAAATGGCGTTTTTATGAACCTACCGGCGAAGATATCTGTCATCTTGGATGGTATCAAGGCAGAATTATCACACATCTGACTCAAAGCATATTTGAAAAGCAAGTAGTAACTAAAATTACCCAGACTTTGCAATAGCTGTCTAGCTTCATTTTTAATCATTTGATAATAAAAGTGGTGGAAAATATGAGTAGACTCAGGTTTTACTGCGCTTGATTCGCCAAAGGAGAGAAGAAATAGTCTATCACGAATCCCTGTGATTGTTTTTGTATCATATTGCTTTTCAGTAAGCAAACTACTTTTGGATCCTGTGGTTGGATAATGAGAACAAAATGTGTCCAAAAAAGTTCGGTTGTTTGAATGTGCCCTCCTTTTTCCTCTATTGGAGTCGCAGTTAGCTGATGTATTTGCAGACGATCACCGTTAAATGGTGTGCGTAAAATAGTTTGCGCCTTCTCTCGCTCCCGCGCTATCATTTCGCAAATACCGCCAACCCCACTTTATCACTCTGTCTTCTTTAACAGTCTCCCCAGTTCTTCATCTATTGCTTTTAAGCAGAAAGTTCAACAATCCACAGTGGGAGTGAGACCATTGTTCCCTTAGTGATTTTCACACTTTGTGACTTAGTCCCTGCTTTAAGATTTCTTTGTGTTTAAAGGTAGTGTATGTTGAATAGATTAAAGAATACGTTGAATTTCGAGTCAATGTCTGCCATTCGTGACATTTTCTTTACTTTCTAGTGATTTGTTCCATACCATAAAGACATTTTTGTCACAGCAAGTCAAGGGATAGGCAAGTTTTTAAGCAAATGAATAGCATTAGCTTTATCCACAAATATTGAACATAGCTTTTGCGCATTTACAACTAATGTGAAGTGAAGATAAATTTTTGGCAGTGGTTAAAAGGAGTCGCAAGCGAACACGCCATTTTTGAATGCTGTAAAACACCACGTAAATTTACTTATTCAAAGGTTCCATGACACTTGCTTTGAATATATCCCGCAATTTGAGGGCCTGCGTTTGCAACAAGTTCTCTATGAAACTTGGTGATAAATTGCTGCCCGCATAATTTTATACGATTAAGTGTAGTCTGCTTGAATCCAAGACAGACCTTTTTAGTACGGATATTAAAATAGGAATGATTCACTCTTCAAGCCAAGAAATTCATGCTTAATTATAAATTAGTTAAGATTGTCATTTTTCAAATATGCCCTAATAGGTTCAGCGTTCACCCCTTTCTCCTTAGCCATCATGCTCTTAAATCAAATAGACGAGTTTGGGGAGAACATGATCTATTTGGTAGAATATTAAGGGGATACAAATATTCCGGATTAGAGTGTTTGGGTTTGTATTCTCTTTGGAGGCCGATAATGTCCTGTTCAATACGAGGTTTGTTTGTTATGGCTGCCTCTCGTCCAAGAGGCACATTCAAGCAAGCACAGATTACAGCACCATATTCAGTCTTAAATATTCTATCTAAAGAATTCTCTCAGAAATATATAACAAACTTTAGCAAGCTGCCTACATTTACATTAATTTTAATGATTACCCACGAAAGTCTTTGCTAAAATAATGAATGCATCATATCACTTAAACAATATTAATTATTTGATTGTAATAGGTTCGGCCTTTATCTCTTTCTGCTTGATGTTTATTATTATTCTTCTCTTATAAAGGGGGCAAAATGGTTGGGGTTGTGCTCGTTCATAGTACAATCCTCCCTTGAGGGTGGATAACCGTTCCCTCGCAAGATTTCGCTTCACTGAACGTTTCTCACCTAGCGGGTGCATTCAGTCAACCGTGTATAGCATAATCTCTTCTTTATTAGCAAAGAACTGGTGAGTTCATGATAGTTAGTCTTGGTAATACCATCGACGTTAATGTTCCTTCTCCCACTGGTTGAAGAGACGAATCGCCAGCTGAAATCAATTAATCGCGATCAAAGCACAGATATACGCATTCACAGAGACCCAAATATCAAGGCAAAGGTTTAACGAAGCAAAGTGCAAAGGACTTGCTACATTTCTTTGATTCATTCCAAGTGATTTCGTGTTGTTGTGGAGCTAAGTTCTGATGAATAATGTGCAAATGAGAAGACATTGTTGGAGTAATAATCGGCAATTTGTTGAGCTATTTAAGAATTTCTGAGGTACAAAACGTGCCGTAGGGGCGATACTATCACAAATGACAATCGTCTGCAACCAGTGAGATAAGGCAGTAAAAGTGTGCAGTATGTGTATATTTCAAAACTAGAACCTTAACACCAGCAGACAAAGCGATGACTGAATCAAAGAACTTTACAAGGAAAATCCAAAATTATTTGCGTTTGATTCGCCATCCTAATAGGAGTTAAAGAATGATCGTGTTCGTTCATCACAAGAACCATATTCTATCCAAATAACCCTGTGGTTACTTTGAGACATTAGACTACTAACTGATGCGTTGATAATTATGAGGACACCTTACGCCATAACCCGTAACCTTGGTTAGGGCCTGATCTTCGCCAACAGTGTTTAAGCATGGAAATTGGATGTACATGCTTAAATATATGCTGTCAGGTAGTCTACTCTATTAATTTTTCACACGCTTTCAGATGTGCGGTCCAATATTAAACTCGAAGACAAAAAATTCTGTTAACGTATAATTTTGAGCCTGAAATGACTACTGGTGGAAGTATAAAATTGTTGCGAATTTGGCAGCCACAAACAGGACAGCTGAATAGATGGTTTTAAGACATTACAAAAGTATCGCCACGAAATTGAATATTTTCTGGGCAAACTGTAAATGCGTTTCATTCTGAAGTTCATTTTTCACTCTAGCTTTTACAATCTTGGTCATTTCATATTCAACAATGTTTAAAATTATTATGAATTATCACTATTTAGAATTATTTTTATTAAAAAGGAGAATGGCGAAGTAAAAATGGCTGTTGGGTCAATAATTATACATAGAGAAAGAAATTTCTAAGATTATGGTAATTTTCAGTTATTTCTTAAAAGAAAGGATCTATTTCTAGGTGAGGAAAGCTGGCGGAATACCAATCTGCAATGAGCAGAAGTATGTGCTTGCATTACTGAGCTGTGGCAAAGAGTATCCAATGTAAGAATCAATTTAGGCGGTGACAGGAAAATCGAAACTTATGACTTGATTTATTTCAACTGTTCCTTCAATTAGTTGCACCGAGATTTTATTCAAACATCAAACTGAGGCAGCAGTAAGTCGTTTTTTTTGTAATAATTGTAATTAACAATGGAAATTACTGCAAAGGCAAAACCCATCGTATCGCACTGAACTTGACTAAAATGCTAAAGTGATTTGATTTTTCCTCTCTCCTCCCTCCCTTCATTAACTAAACCCTTCGCATCAATCTACGAAATGTAGAGGCGAGAATGGGAGTCAACCGCCTTCCAAGAGTAGTCGGCTTTCTGCTTTCATATACGTATGGATGACCATATGGTGAAAAAAACTTTATAAGAATTGATGGCGTCATCACTAGGTCTGATTGAATTTTGCAGCCTTAATTAAGGAATTAAGGAAGCAGAAAATGATATTTTAAAGGGTAAGGAGCGATTGTTCTTAATAACATGAGAATAAAAGTGTGCTTTTATTAAAAGATTTGCCAATGCATTATCATCGACCCAGAATTGACTAAATAAGTGTGATTGCTGCTTCTGTTAATTGAATAATTATTTATATTCTGGAAATTAAACAGGGTTAAGGAAAGGCCACATTTTTCATGACAAAATGCTTTATATGTTCTCACTGATGAATCTGGACAAAACTCCAAAATAATTGGTGAATATGCACAAATAAAGCAAACTTTGGGACAGAAAGCAAAGGGGAAAGTGGTTTATAAATTCCGTTTAATAGGACTCACTCCTGTGATTCCATTTTATGGACTGCAATAATGTCACCCATATCACGGCTATGGTATAAAGACTTTAGAATTTTTTAGATTAAGGAAGCACTGTCAAAATCTCATGTGTTCTTTATTTTTACTAATGGGCGGTGAATAAAATGCCCAACGTTGTTGAAATTTTAAATGTTTATGGTCAATTAATTCGGCTGTTTGATAAGTGGTTTACATGTGTGACTGACATTTTTTTATTTAAACATAAAATTCACTTACAAATGGTACTGTCTTAGGTAATATAATTCTACCCTACTATCAATTGCCATACCTGGGAGAGATTTTATGCTCAAAAATAACTACCTATGGATGCGTTATAGTTATTTACTAATAATTAACGGAAGCTACATTTGCAATGGTTTCAAACGAAAGGACTGGCATAGTGTCGTGTAAAACCCGAAATGACTTTTATGAAACAAGACACACATATTTTTAATTTGGTATAACTAACATTTTTTGCGTAAGATGGCGTTAGCAAAAAACAGACATTCATTATAGCATTTGTAATTTTACAAGAAATTAAAATAATTGGGTCATTTTCGTGCCAATATTTGTTCTCACTTTCCACAGGTCCTACAGCAGCGTTCAGAGACCTCCACGAAGCCGTAATATAAATTTTACAAAAAAAACATTTTGTACCCTCCTCTTTCTCTACTTTAAACATAAATGGTTCTTTCCTGCTTGTTTGTCACTTTAAAGTTGGTATCTATAAAGTGTATTGCTCGCAGTGCTGGTCAAATTACAGTATTTTTAAATACCTTGCTGTGAAAAATAAAACTAGCACAATTGCTGCAAAGGTTCCTTTAAAAAACGCTCTTATATATCCCTTATTGTTCCCAGGTGTTAATAGTGTTCTTTTGTTTTATTCTACTGAAGTAGAAATAACCCGAGCTGAAAGTTAATGTCATGTGTTTGGAAAAGTCATCTTATCAGATTTAAAGGTGTAATTCAAGTGGCTTAAGTTTTCCTATAGAAAATCAAGAAATATGAGCATATTTTGATTAAGGATTTTTACACTCTTTGATTAAAATCATGTGGGATCAAATTAATAACTGATGACTAAAGTTAATAAGTATGGCCTATTTGAGTACCTCGTGAATGTCAGATCCATTCCGTAAACTACCTAAGCGATCGGAGTTTTCCCTCTGAATATGTCTCATAGTCAATGGAAAATCCTAGCACTTATTAAATTCGTGGTATAAGTGCATGAGAATTCGTGGCTTACAATAGAAGCACTTCATCTCTAAAGGGTTATTGGCATGTGTTTTGCAAAATACTAATCACACCAAAGTAAAGCAAAAAAGGTAGTATATCCTGCCCATTTAAAGGGCGTAATTTTTGCGCTATTAGAAACGAGATGGCCTTTTTAAAATGCAAAGGACTTGCCATATAACAAGCTAACTACAGTAAAAAGGCAATCTCGTTACTGTTCTTGTTTTGCCCGTCATAACACTGTAGAAATCTGGATGAGAGTAAAAGACTTCACTTATAATATGGGCTTAATATTCCTAACATCTTAGATTTAAATAAAAACTTCTCTTGTGTTACCAAGCTAAAAGAGAGTGACAAATTTTTCAGTCCCTAACTTGACTGCATTAATTATGTCCTGTAAATAAAGAGGTCCTGGCATTTCATTTATTTTAAAAGATGATGGTAGAAGTCACTAAACTCCTATCACATAGCGCATGCAGAGACAAACTCCAAAAAACAAGTTTCAAATTTGTAACTGAATAAGGTCATTCAAGTTCAACTACCTAGAAGCAAAGGCCTATGGCTGAATAAGTAATCTCGCGATGTCCGTTACAGAAGCAAATACAAAGTATTCATAACATTTGTGATTTTTGCCTGACTCTGTAAAAAAATAAAATATTTTTTGGAATAACCCCCATAAATGGAACTACTCTCATCATAGCAATTAGCTTTAGCCCTAAAATCACCTTATTCTCTTCTCTGTAATTTATTATTATAATGTTGAAGTCGGGGACATCTCGGTGCGTTAGCAAATGGCCTTCCAATATGAAAAATTGGTGGACCAAAAACAGCTGGAAGAAACTGGTTGGCGTACGGGTAACTGCTAAAATAGTTTAAACTAGTAATTTTCGGTTTCATGAGAAGAGTATATCTTAATGAGAGTAAGAACGTGAAGGTTAGTTCTCTCCGCAAGGCATCATGCATCAATTTGGCTTCCAGTATAAATTTGATTGCTTCTGCAGCATCCACGCCATAGGCGAATAAATCAAGCCAATTTGCCGACCATTATAAAAATGGCAGTGTCAAGTGCCCCGCACACAATCACCCTAACTTCATTAGGTAGAAAAATCTGGCAGTAAAATGGTAGTATTTGAGCAATATCGCTAAATAAGAGGACTCTTTAGCATAGAGTTTAGGGTAATAACATCGAGCTTTTTCAGAAGGTAGAGAAAATTAACCTGATAGGAAATATTAAAAAAGAATGGACAAAGCTTAAGTGATTTGCTCGTTGGTTTAACCCTTCCCGTTTGCTATACGATACATGAGGCTCCGCCTTTGCATCTTTGCTAAGAGAGAAGACTTCCGCGCCAAGACAGAGGCACCCAGCCCCTCTCTGCGTTAGCAATATATTTTCTGTCTCGGTGCTAAAAGTCCTAAAATTTTCAGGAAAGACTCAATACTCTACAGAAACACAAATGGTGTACTAGTTCAGAAAACTGTAGAGTAAATTAATAGACTTTGAATTGACGATGCAAAATTGAATCTGTGAGAATATAACATAATATCAAGCGATGAGTACATGTAGGAATAGGTTATTTGATTGGGGTTATTTGCCTCAAAAGTACACTTACGTGCAAAAAAAACCAAAGGTTTCATCAACATTTAAAGTTTTTCTTAAAGATGGGCTCTGAAATCCTCTCAGTAATTGCTACACTATCTCAACAATAAAATGCGCTTCTTTTTATACGAGAGTTTCCGTAAATCCAAACTACAACCCCGGATGGAAACACATAACATCTGGACAAAAAATATCTATTCAGTCACTTAAAAACAAGCGTAAATCAGTGTAAAGTTTGCAAAAGGCACCTTTAAACTAAATCCTAACGTCGCTATTTCAGTCAAAAGTCAGAAATGGCACTAATCAGGCTATGACGCAGAAAGCAAAGTGCGGTTTTATTCAATAAGCACCTTCTGCCTCATCGCCCATGTGATGATATTAAGGGCGGCCATGCAATGTGGTCTAAGGTAATTGATGAAGCATTCCGATAATATCCACAGGGAAACTCATAGTGCCAAAGCAAAAGTCCTAGAAAGTTGACGAAAAATGATGTGTTTTAGATAGGAACAAAGGTAAAATCTTAAACGACGTCGTCGGCATGCAAGTCGAATTTGAGCACATCTTACAGAATTAGGCAAGTACTTAGGGCTTAAGCGTTGTACCTCCACCATCCTTAGGCCTTCATTATAACCTTAAAATGTTTTCGGATGTGCTCTAGTGAGTTTTTCTGACCTCAAGAAAGCCTAGGAACGCTAAACCGGTGGCAGTGGAGAGCATCTCATCCTAAAAGACAACTACCAGGATTGCTGTTACGGCATGTTGAACCATAATGCGATGGAAGATGGGCATGTCTTAACATCTAGAGCGGTGCTTGTTGTGTCCTTGAACCATTTCAAAAAGTACATGAGGATTTCAATACAGTAAACGTACAATACCTCCTCCTACACCCCTCTAGCTGGATATAACCTAGAAAATATGGCAGGACAGAGCTGAATTGAGAACGCAGTGACTAGTAGAAATAGTAGAGAAACCTTGACATACAGAACTTCTTAATCCTTCGCCTCCGTTCAGGTGGCACTGCTTTATTTCAGGGTTCCTATGACGAGCAAAATACGTGAGATGGCATGTCTATTCTTCTTTCATCCGCAGCAGTTCCACAACGGAACAATACACTAGACCTAGCGAAGTCGCCAAGAGGAATCGTTGATGGGGGGACAAATATCTCCGTTGCACGCAAATACGGTGCTTACTCCGTTGGTTCATGGACACTTTTCTTATTGTCCCTACTTTTTTGTAAAAGCCGATAAGGGAGGATGTCCATGAGGAGTGATGGAGATAAAGCTCAAAGAGAACAGCGGCTATGTAATGAATGGCCAGAACGAGGTCCATGATAACATTGATTTAATAATTTATTTGAAAGGAATCAACAAACCTAAAAGTAATCACAAACAGAAGTCATTTTTAAGAATACTCAAAGAGAAAAAGCTAGTTCGACTTCAACATGATTCTGTTTATTTCTTAAAGGCTTAACCAAGTTTACATTATAATAGTGTAATTAATTTGGCATAGCTGACGTTTCTGTGGTGATCTTTAAAAAAGGTACTAAAGTGGAATCACCTTTTGCATTTGCCTAATAATCACTTACATTGTATACTATGCGGACCATTGGCAACAAGATACAAATACAGAAAAATCACTTTAGAACACTCTTTTGGATCCAAACACTAAAAAAGGTTTATCCATCTCTGTCTCTATCCCATTTTGCTCCCATTTTTCAACTGTCTAGTTCTTTCTGAATCCTTCTGCCTAATGTTGGTAAACGGTACATGCAATAGTGGTCAATCGGAGGAACGCTGCAGTATTTTTCTTCCTCCCCACATCTCCTCCCTCCCACTGTGTCAATCTTCTTACGTATCAGTTCTGCATTTACGGTTTAAGGTCTTGCTTAGTAGGTCTTATGGATTCTCATAAGGCAGTGGTCTTCTCATCACGAATTTACCATTCGTGACTGGTTCTCAAGACATCGTCTTCATGCCCACGCCCGAGTTACATGTTTTCAAAAAGGCATATCTCGGTTGTATTTTTTAAGCTTTAGAAGAAACTGACAAGTGCATATTTATGTCTGCTATTCACAACCTGCACACACAAAAAGCAGGGACTTAAAGGAATTAACCGGCGTCCTGGCAATGCGGAGTATAGTTGGATGGAGTAGTGAATGAGGTACCATTGACAAAGAATCTGTTAGAATGCCATTCAGATATGTTGTTACTTGGTTTCTTTGATGATTGTATCGAATCTATTAAGCGAATTTTTCTCGATTCCTGTCATTTATGAGCCTGATATGTTCTGAAACTATGCCTATAGCAACTTTAGATGTCACCTTTTTCAAGCCAACTTTCATGCTCAGTCTTGGGAATAAATCATACTTCCGACTTTATCCTGAACTCAGACAAGCCCGCGCCAGATTGAAAATTCCGTTTATGTTGAGTTCTAACATGATAATGTTTCACTATGGAAAATTTACTAAAATTATTCTATTGCCCAGATTAATAACTTCCCTCTTCGTTTTTGTTTTTAGGATACTTGAGGGCATCCACTATTTTACTTTAGCTGGGCTGCACGGCCATCAAACCATGTCAGAAGCTCTACTCTAACTCTTTCCTACATTAAAAAAAATCATTCTGCGCTACATATTATTTTATTTTTCTGGCTTTTGTCTCTATTTTTCAACCATTGAGTACAGCTTACAAGTGGAATCAAAAATGAGAACCAAGGTGCTCTTTCGAGAAATAAAGTGAATTTCAAATCATTTAGGTATTGAATAAGCCTAGTGCCTTTGAGATAAGCAGCTAGGTGAGTTGTGAGGTTGCTTTCAGTATAGACCAACAACTTCTATCATAACTAGAAATGAAGGGTCTAATGGCAACTAAGAAAGTAGTCACGTAATTTATAGCAATGGCGTACCCAATTAAAATCTATTTTGTAATTTTAAAATTTTGGTTCAAGTGCAGATAGATTATGCACTAAAGTCTCAAATGGTGGTATCAACATAAATAGAGGTGAATAAAAATGGCAATGCACTTTAAATAACAAGTTACAGAGATGATTTCAAAACTATTCCAGCCTCCGAGACAGATGCAAAGATTTTTTATGATGCACCTATAGGGACTTGACTTTAGGCTTTACACAGAAATTAGCAGAAACTACACAGGCTAATATATAGGGAACGGTTTTAAGTAAGTGGAATTAATGGTATAAGTCTTATTACCGTCATGTCTTGGTTCAATTTTATAAGCTAGAAGAGAGACTAGGTTAAATAAATTTGACAGTTTTACAGCCATTATCTCATTCAAATTTTAATAAAATTAATCAACATCTAGAAAGTCATCTTTTTAGGATTGCACATGGGGAAGTTAGATGTCCCATTTGTTATGGTTTTGGTCACCGTCTTAGTATTCCGTTCTTCCCATTTCTGCCAGTGCTCCATTAGATCTTCCAAGCATTTTTAATCATTAATGATAGTGGCTGCCGAATTTCTTCAAATAATGAAACTCTCTATTTCTCAGCCTGGATATCATTTAAAGACTCACGACGAGAGGATTGTCAGTCATTCCGCTTTTTCGGTTGACGTTAGAGGAGCTGAACTTTGAGAATTTCGAAAAGTTTTGTGGAAATAAGTGCAAAAATTTGCACAAGCACATGGATGGATTGCGTTAATAAACATGTGTTCTCACTTTCCAAGATGTTAATAAGATAGCGATGCAAAAGACAGCTTTGTCTTTAAGCACACCTTTACTATAAGCAGACTGAAATATGAAACGCGGTAAATGCCGTGCATTGACAAACCCTGAGCAGTCAAAAGCCACAATACTGTTTTTAAAGAAGATTCGTTTTTAACTCTGCTGATGTGGTCGAGATGTGCACCGACCGGAAGAAGAAAGCTTTTGTGTTGGAGGTACATTGCGTTGCCTGTTCCAACTCATGAGTGTTTTGTGATTTACTGAAAGTGTTGCAAGAGCTGACAAGGTGTAGTGATTATCAAAAGGCACGAGAATGTTGGTAACAAAGAAGAGGCCGTACAAAAGAGTGATAGTTGTTTTGCCTAATCTCCATGCGACGTCTAGTCTCTGTGGCCTCATTCCACATTTTGCTTCCATGACAGTACATTCTAACCATTTCTGATTACACCAATTCGGAGCTACTACTATAAGGTAATGCCAAGGTAGAGTCCTAGGGGGTTACACATCAAAACAAATAAAATTTCGGGTAACACGGAATTAAACAAATTAGGATAGTTAAGAGGAAAATTTGCAAAATTTGTTGAGGAATGAAGTTCTTTTATGGGATATCGCAGCTCATGCTGATATTAGCACAAGCTGCTCCATCAGCTGTTATAACCACCAGGCCAACGAAACGGGCAGGGCAGTCACACTGGACAAGTATCGCCTGTAGTGGCGAAGAAAATCTTAAAGTGAGCTCTCCTAGGTCTTTAATCTTATAAATGAGAAAGTTTGCGAAAAGGCAGAGTCATAGTAAATGATCCTTTGAAATAGTAGATGTTGCAGCCTTATTTAATTTAATTATAAGCCTACAAGTAGGTGTCTTTTGAGTTCTCTACTCCTGTGCTTTGAAAGATCTTACTAAAATGAGGCGAAAAAGATGCCAAAACTCAAAGTCATGTATTCGAGGACATTAGGAATACTATAGCTTTCGATTAAATATGAGCTAATTACTTCATGCTATAGGGAACAACTTCACAACCCAAGCATCTAGTACTTTTAATTGTGAGGACGAACGGTGTGTAGGAAGTGTTTGTCAGTGAATGAGGTGAATGAGGGATAGTCCTATTCAAGTGTAACAGTCCATTGACAGTTGTACCCTAAAATGTCCCCTTTTACACTAACTCTAATATATTTGTAATGATCTGCCTGTTTGTTTTCGTAGAGAATCCGATGTTTCAAACCAAAAAAACTCGTTGATATATGCTTTACGAAAGTAGTAGAAGGGTGAAAATGAATAGACAATATGAGTAGCATTCAGTTGCTATTATTCTGTAAAAAAAATAGTAATCCTCCTTATTTAGCACAATGACAGTCTAGGCTACAAACTGGAAAAAATTCCAATTCGCATGCTCAAATTTCTAACGGAGAGCAAGTTTAGCAACAGTACTTTTATTAATGGTTACTGCTATTCCTTCCTTGTGATAAAACAGGAAATAAAATAGCTAAAATCATTACAGTGGGTGTTGCTAACGTCATAGTTACCTTGCCTTTTTTAATAAATAGGAAAGTTTAAGGAAAAGATGCTCACCCGCAAAGGGAGCACTGCAATATTGTTGCATGCAAGAGCAGCTAGTGTGTTGCGATAGCTGAATCACCCGGCACAGTCACTATTTATTTTCTTACGCTTAACTGAAATTCTTGCAAAATTTTGCGAAAAAACTTGCTAAAGCCTATGTTTTAATAGAAATTTTGCCTACAGGATTAGAGGGCACTATATCAGCTGCCGATAAGTAGCCTTCACTTGACCATCTTTTCCACTGATAAGTCAACTTCAGGGGATTTGTGATTGTTTGAACAACCGCACAAAAGTGACAGACAAAAATAATACAGCAGTGACAAGGCCACCTCATCTTCCTAACAGAATCCCTATTTCTTTGCCCGCAGATGTTTGAGTCGAAGTGTTGCCAGGCCTCTCCCGCACGTAGATTTCAGAGTCAATTTAGATACGAGAGAGTTGCACGTTTAAATAACTGGTGCCTGGAAGAACATTAAAGGATATCTCAAGAAAGTCACTTAATCAAAAGTTGTCAAAATTCAGGGTAAGTGGAGGAGATTTAAAATTTCCATGCATTTAAAACTTTTCTTTTCCGGTTGCGAGGTATATGTTTTGTAAATGACTGTCCTATACAAAAATTGTATTGTATAAAACTAAGCATGTTTTCACGGGTTCAATCAATTACCTTTTGAATCGTTTCTACAAATTAATCAGTGAATTATTAAATGCGATCTCAGAAAACATTTTCCTTTGACGGTGTATATTTTAGAACCAATGTTCTAATATCAACTTGCAGTGATGACGCAATGTAGATACCTAAGAGAGCCATTGAAAAGTGTTTGCATTTGATTCTACTATGCAAACAGGGATTTAAGAACAATTGTGGTTGCCCATCGTTAAATATTAAATTCTACTTTAGTAACCTAGTGGTCAATTGGATACTTTTCACTGAAAAGTGATGCATTGATTTGCAAGCACAGCACGGGTCAACGGCGTTTTAATCATTATACCCAGCAAACCCTAAAACGTCTTGCCACATCTGCAGATCGCTCATGCTTCTCACGCACGGAAATTTGATTTACATTATTAAGTGTGTGCTGTCGGGTAGCCCACATCATTTCGTTTCACGCACTTCCAAGCGTGATGTGCAAAGTAAAACCCTAAACCAAAAAAAATTTTGGAAATTAAATTTTCGAGCCTACTAAGATGATTAGATTTTACGCAAGCAAACATGCCTAGCAAAGGTGGTTGTTTCAAGGTTTACAAAATGCGGGTTAAGACATGTGGTATTTTTATGACAGACTAAAAACGTTTCATTTGGATATTTTTGGCCCCTTCTTTAACTCACACAAAATTTGTACAATAGTATGCAATTATATTTCACTGCTGTTTGTAGAAAATTTAATGATTTCTCAAAGAACAGGGTGCAGCTGAACTGACTTTTTATATAATGATTATACAATATAAAATAACGCCCAAACAATTGCCATCAATGAAGGGATGGCATCCCAGTCCGTAATAAGCAAAAGAAGACACTTACATTTCCTGACTCTTATAAAGATTATTTAATACAAAAGTTGAATCAAGCATTTACATTGAGAGTAAAATTGTTGAATAGTGTTTTCCCACCTCTTTCTTAACTCAGTTACACCGAGGTTTCTTTCAAGCATCAAATGGATGCGGTATGAAACTAACGCTATCACTGGTTGTAATTAAAGTAAATTTTTGTGAGGGCAAATCCAGTACGAAAGCATAGCACTGAATTTAATTAAAATAATGAGGTAATTTATTTTGTCCTCTTTCTCTCTTGCTCCTCGTTGACACCACGATTCGCATCAAAGCACCAAAGACGTCAAGGCAAGCGTGGTCGGCTTTTTTGCATTTATTTATGCAGATAAATATGCTGTTCGATTGAAAATACCCATTTGTTCCCCCCATTTTCTTTCATAAATTAACATTTAATTTGATTGTGCAGATGGAAAACTAAAGCGCTTTGAATTCTTTGTGGGGTGAAGCAAATCTCAGGAAGTGTTGATGACATCATTGGTGTTGATTAAATTTCATAGCCTTAATGAACGCATATGAAACACAAAAAGTGCAAATTCAGGCGGCAAATGGGAAATGATTTAGGCTGGAAGTAGGAAATTTAATGTTTGTTTATAAAAATTGTTGTGAATCCATTATCATTTGCCCATTATGGGCTGAACAACTACAGATGGCGCTTTTGTTTATCGCACAGGAACTTGCTCAAATCCTGAAAAATCGACTTACTGTTTCAGGAAGGCATTTTTTAAGCATAGAAAAATGTATTTCCCACTGATGACGTCGAGATTGCAGTCCTAAGGTATCCAGAAGAATTTGCAGTGACTAGACAAAGGCGCCTAAACAAAGCAAATTTTGTAACCGAAAGTAAAAAAGGGAATGAAACAAATTAGAATTAACAGAAATTACTCTTGTGCTGGAAAATAATCTCATTTTTAGAGCAAAAATGTGTCAAACGAATTCAAGGAGAGGATTTTAAATTTTAAAGACGCCGCACAGGACCAATAAAGCAAATTCAAGGCAGCACAAATTCTCGTTTTTTTGGTGAAGAAATATATGAGCCGTCTAAACTTGCTACCATTTATAGGCATTTACGGATTTATCGACTCAAAAGTGTGAAAGGCAATTTACATGTCACGTAGTCACCTTTCCAATTTAATTGTGCAAATTGTAGACAAATTGTCTGCGGCACAAAAATTAGGCCTTTGATCAACACCAATTTTTATGAAGGATTTTGTAGCCAAAAATAACCGTTTGAGAATATGTAATGGTGATTTAAACGATGTTTTATGAGCGCTGCATTGAAAATGACTTCAGCCAAAGGATTAGTGTAGCGAGGTGTAAAATACCCAAATGCTTTCTCTTAACTTAGCTGCGTTTTATTTTTTAGTATTTAACACGGCTAATATCTTGGCAAAGTAAAATAATTTACTGGGTGGAAAAGCTTTGGCGTAATTTAAAAGTAACAAAAGAATTCATTTTGCAAGAATATAAAAATTGATGCCTCATTTTCTTATAGCAATTTTAACTCATGCCACTTAGGTCGTAATATGAAACTTTCCAAATATCAAAACTATAAGGAAGATTTTTTGTTATACCCTCCTCCGTTTCTTGGTCAGTCATTGATGACACCTACTAAGTCAAATGGATGGTTAGATCTGTCCTTGTATCACTTAATGTAGAATATTTCAAAGATGCACATTGCGCGTGATTAGTTAATTTGTAGCAAAACCAAACCGTGGTATTTTTAGTCATCCGAGTGTATGAAAAATTACAAGTTTTTATTAATGAAGAATCTTTAAAATAGTCTCAGGCACTTTCGAACATACCTGGGCATGAACGGTTTTATTTTGTTAAAGTAAAAATATCTCGGAGCGGAAGTTTGTCATTTGCTCAAGAAGTGTCAAAAATTTTAGGAACATAAATCAAACTGCCAATTTTTTACGAAGGAACTCAGGAATCCCGAACATGTTGTGGATATGCACTTTCATTTTCCATCGATAACAAATATATTGGGCTGAATTAATAATATATTAGCTAATTTAATAGGGTAGGGCCATTTGGATGCAATGTAAATATCAGAATAATTTTGCAAATTTATGTGAATGGTCTCATATTTTCCCTTAGAAGATATCTTACCTTCAAAGGAGAATCATAGTGCTAATCAAATCTGAGGTATAAAGATACGGTAGCTTGTGGCTTACATAGAGGTACTTTATCTCTGAAAGGTTGAGCATAAAAGGTAGCATCTGAATGCCATAGTGCTTTTGCTTAAATGTAAAGCACTTTTTCTGCACTGTGAAAGACAAGCCAACCTTTTGTTATAGATTGCGAAAGATCTGATGTAGAACAAGCCAAAACAGTAGGAGTAGAGTTCAGCTTCCTTTTCTGTTTTCCCCGTCATAAAGCTCTAAAACTCCAGATGAAGTGATATTTCAACACATAGTGGAAACGGAGGTAATTTACTTAGTCATTGCATTAACTTCGTTACTTGTGCCTCGCATATGCAAAGAGACAGGTTTTTGGTCACCTCTAAAAAGGACAGCAGAAATCACTAACTTGCCATCATGGAGCACATGAAATGAGGCGCAGCTAAGAAAATCGCCTTAAATCGCCTTAACAACTGCAACTACAACTGCAACAACAATCTTGCACAGTTTGTTAAGGCAGGTTTATGGCAATCGGATGAAAAGTAGTCATAATGTCAGTAAAAAATGAAATTTTTTTTGGAATTGTCCAAAATGTAGACCTACTTTAATCAAAAAATTGGCTTTGGCCTTGTGAACCTCTCCTTCGTCTCATGAGGGTCCGGGTAGACCCTAGAACGGATATAAAATATTATCTTTCTAGGGATATTGCATATTACGAATTACAAAACTATCTTCTTTTATGGCAAACTTTTTAAGAATAGTGATTAACGTGTAAAATTCATGCATTGAAGCGCAATGACCCTCCTTGTGCAGAGGACTGGGTCAAATGTCCCCATTTCTCCCTCATGAATATTTTGTAAATCACAATCTGCATTATAATAACTAACTTGGAGGGATAACCAACGGGAGTGATAAAGACAACGCTTAAAGGGAATTGAAACAAGTTAATATCTGTTTCAACTAATTTTCTGGGTCTTTCATACAGAGCAAGCTTCGGCCGCTCTCTTGGTGCCGCAACTTTTCATTCATTCAGCCGTTTATATAAACAGACTATCTATAAAAACTCTTTCTAGGTTTAGCATTTATTACTTGCCATGTTGGCTTACCATTTCACCGGGCGGACCAGGCGGT
>CABFON010000053.1:0-20027 GCA_900683695.1 Echinococcus oligarthrus
GGTTATGAGGGCTCGAACCCTCTCAGAGCCTTCCAGAACACCGAATTTCCGTGTCGATAACTCAAACCAGCACATTTATAGGCGAGGCTTTCTTCCCTCTGTAAGACTTTCTTTTGGATTTTGGTTTCCTCCCTGACCATCGGTAATGTGGTTTTTTTTAATTAAGGCCCTGAATATACGGATGAAAGCTGTTTTAAAAGGGCAATGCTTAAAGTGCTCTTGCGTAAAATCAAGTCAACACTATGTTGCAGGGTTCAGCGCCACGGCAGTTTGGGCATAAACATTGCTAGTAGTACTTTTCTTATGTGATTTTCTACCTGTTTATTTACGCACTTTAAAGTGACTATTTGTACTTTCTGGGGAAGAATTGGCAAAATAATACCAGTTCTTTTTTCGCTCAAATTTGGTTACTTTCCTGTGAAACTGTCTAGCCAATGGGCAAAGAAGCCAATAAATCGCGGGGCTCACTTTCCACAAGCGATTTCTCGATTTAACTTGATGTTGGAATCATGACAAGAACCACAATTGATTTTGGACAGTACACGGGCTGGTGCCTTTTTCTAGAAGTACTTTTCAATACCGGTAAACAAGCCATACTTCCACTCACAGTCGTTGCCCTGCCTAGTCATCGGTGGAGGTGGCGTTTCGCGTTCCGATTGAGGGCAAAACGTAATAATGTGTTCCACTGTGCACAAGGGGTCGCATTCCGGCGGGTGGTCAAAAGCTGGTGACTCATCTGACAACCGTCTCTCCCAATGCACGTACTTTTAAATGCATTAGCTTTTTTAGATGAAAATGTCCAACTTGCCTACTTGATATTCCATCAAACATGAAGTAGGATAAACAGGTGGTTGGTTTGTTTCGAATGGCACTCAGCTCTCAAGTGATGGATTTGAATCTTGTAAGGAAACCCCTTAAACATTTTGGCTTCACTCAATTGTTCTAAATATTTCAAGAATGTTTGAATATCAACCATCTCAAATCATATTCTTAGGGATGGGGGTGCTTATCAAAATAACTGCTTTGTGCACATTTCTGGTGGTTTTTATCGAATTTCGTCAGCGATTTTAGAAGACATTGTTCCACAATGCATTACACTCATTTGATCAAAGGCCTCAAACGAACCGCCTCCTCGACCAATGGAATCACAGTAATCTTCGCATAATTATCCAATCAGACGGCGAGGAGAGGAATAACTTTGGCTATTATAAAACATTTCAAATTTTCCATGATTGTTGCCGTAAATTGATAGGTGCCTTTATAGGGGATATACCTTTTTGAATTCTCGCTATTTCAGCTTATACGACGGCCACGTATCGCCCTTCTAAGTCATGTAATTCTTCTCGTTGTCAACTTGTCGTAAACCTACTATTAATTATGCCTAAAGTAGATCTCTTATTTCAATTTTCCAGTCTCCACGACGACGAGAATTTAGCTACCTTCTAAATAAAGTAAATTTAATGTTTGTTTGTTTGGCTGTTGTCACCCTGTCAATTGTCGCAGCCGTAGAACTTTTACTAAGCCCTTTCCGTTTTCACTTTTTAGAAAACCAAGTCGACTGCTGTATCTTCAGGTAGGAGTGGTTTGGCTACCCTAACTCTTTACTAAACTATCCGCCTCTGCTTGATCTTGACCTTTTGCTGACCACAAATGATTTAATCATGACAAAGGGATGCAGGCGGGTAGATGCTAATGTTCGCATGTAATTGCGGTCGCAGATGGCCTGTTGAATGACTAAGTAGAAGCAGAAGATCCACCTGAATGCCTTTATTTAGAATAAATTGCATGAAACTGATTGCTTTTCTGCTGCATGAACTGCATGCTATTACTTCCTATCCTAGGTACACCTGTCAAATCAATGAAATCTGAGTCTTGCCGTCTAATCAGTGGAGAGAGTCCTACTTCAGTGGTTATTTTGAAACCATCATGGGCATCTTTCGTCACCCCGTTCCCCCTGGTAGGTATTTGTTGATAAACACTGATTTATTTGCTTACTCCAACTTAAAAGCGGGATAGACAATAGCGAGCCCAGTGACCAATCACAAGCAGGCAATTTATCGATCAGTGATACACGTGCATGTGCGGTTGTGGACGAGTGGGTTAAAACGGCGGACTCGCACAGGTGTTTGTAATTGGCTTCGCCCACAGATATTGTGCAGATAATGCGCAGAAATGCCATAAAAACGGGTACAGTGATTCAAAATTAGATTTGTAATGCCTTTTCGACTCTTTGTTTTACGAGAGAAAATTTCTTAGGTTAGACAACCATTGGTGGGGTTTGAACAATTGATTGCAGTGTTTTGTATCTCCTTGATTCATTCCCAAAATTGGAAGAATAATACTACGGTTAAAAATGCATTTCCGACGTGCAGAAGGGCTGAGCACTATTGGTATAGACGGGAGGCTCTGTCTTCTGGTGGAATTGCAAAGACTGAGTCTTACGCGCCTTCGTAACTAAACTGAAGTGTTAAGCAAATGATCAAAGGAGTACACAGTGCCCCTCTCCTTTTGAGTCTCGTCCCCTTCGGCTTCCCTTAGTCGACCCCTTATGTTTGCCATCACGGCGCGGCCCATGCTGTAAGGGAACCGTCCACAAACCAGCCGTTCCAGTCATTGAACTTAAGCGGGGCTGAGAAGATAGCTGATTGCAGCGTCACTGATCTCTCCTGGCAGTTCTGCCAAATCCGGACCTCTGTTCTGTTTCGAAACAGCATTAGGGGAAAGAAAAATGTGCTGCTCATCACTGGTCATCGGAAAACTAGCCTAAAAGCAGTCATTTGATAATGGACGGTGTTTGAAACAGTTTTGTGGAAATAAGGCTTAACGCTTTCGCCTCCCTACCACTGTGTTCTCACTTTGGTGCTATCCAGCCGTATCTATCTATCCGGGCTCTATCCATCCATCAGAGAGATGGAGGAGGTGGAGGTACCGAGTGATCACTTAATTGACATCTTCATGCTTATATCGTAGACAGCTTCGTAACAAACTTTTTCGGATGGTGCAAGGCCACGTTTAGGGCGACTTCAGTTGTTACTGAATTTGATGCAGGATACGGAACTGGTGCAGTTGCCAAAAGCAGATGTCATTTGTAACTCTTCTGTTAGGGATCATCAAGTTAATTTATAGCATACAGCAATATAAATCGAGGAATTTGTCCTTTAGGATCGGGTGCGTCTTCCACTGCTATCAATACAGCTTCCAGAAACTTCCCTGAGGAAGAAAGAAGGCTTAATACTTAAGCAGAATATGATTTATTGACGTGGAGAAGAGCTGATAAGTTGGAGCATGCCCCGAAGACCATGCCGCTGGATGAATATACCATGATCGTGCTCTTTAGTACCCACGTAGCCAAAGGATATGTTAGACAGACAGCCAGATTGTCGCACTTAGTTAATTGCAAGCACAATAATCATTTACCATTTTGACACAACTCGTACAGTTTAAAAGAAGGTTTACTTCCAAGTATTTGTGCTTTGTAAAATCCCCATAAAAGATATTTTGTATTTGAATACAAATAAAGAGAGGTAATACAAGTTTAGTCTTTACGGTCTCCTACGATTGGCCTCTACGGTGATGATACGTATTTTAGGCCAATCATTCACTCTATACACTATCCCCAAACTACTTAAGTGTAACTTAACATCAGCGCAGTAAGATATTCCAATTACCTTTCGACAGTTGAGACGAATTTGCCCAATTTATCTGATATTTCCCACAACCCTTATGCTGGAATGTGTCCGTTGATGACTGCATAAAACTACCGTAGAGGGACGTCCATTTAGGGTGACTGAACATAAGCCTAATCGCAATCGAGTTTGAAAACACCCCAAATTTTAGTAAACGCTTTAGTCCTAAGTTCTGTCTTATGGTCAGCAACGTAAGATTTGAAAACAACCATAAAAGAAACTGCTGAAAATTATCATTTCGTGACAAATAATTGAATCTAATCTGAAGATATAAAGACCTTTCCAAGTTGGAATGATCTTAGACTAATCCAGACAGTTGGCTGATCCACTCCACAAGACCAATGAAATTATGAAAGTAATGAAATTGGGAGGAAAGCCCGACAGAACTACGCCACAAAGATTTTCATGGGGAGCTATTTACTTCTTTACTAATAGAATATTTCCCACACAATTCAAATATTGACTCCGACCTTGCTTAACAACTTATTTACTTGTCACTATGTTACCAAGACTTCACAAGCATCAAATCAACATTTCTTGCTAAAATGTCATTATGTCTAAGCTTAAATATGTTGCAACATTTTACAGACCATCAGTTATTATTAGGGTCGTCATGGATATTTTTTGGCGTCGAATTTACCTCTTAAATGGTCCACCTAAATGAAAACCCTTTCAAACTTGAAGCTTAAAATTCCCATCATCAAATCGTTCCTAACAAGTCATTTCCTTGTCTTTTTTATCTCCACAATCGTACTTTCATTTGAGAGAAATGGTGCCTCCTTCAAACAATGCCATTCAAATTGCAAAGTTATCTCTAAGTCAAAATTCAAAGAAGGAAGTTCCAAAAGACAAGAAAGTAATTCGTTCGTATGACTGAAAATTAAGAGTGTACTGAGTTCCGATTCATCAGCAAATGTACATCCCACCCCAGTAAATTTCGGCCACAACAATTTTGCATTATTTTTCGTACCTTAAGCATACTAGAACTTATGTTCGTGTCAGAAATAAAGAAATCAAACTGTTGCTATCTTTTGCAATATTTGAAGTAAAATGCATTCCGTTGCAGAATAGCGTTGGTACAAATCTCCAATTTCACGCTATTTAGCCTCTTGTTTGATAACAAGACGATTAGATTTTGTCACTTATATGGTCAGTCTCCCAGGCGCTGTGTACACCAGTTACAATGCAAGTTGTAAACCTGTATTTATGTAACTTCTTCAGGCGTAATTCGAGTGCAACGGGGATATTAATGCTATGAAATATGCCAAAACTTTAGCAATTTTTACTTTCCCTTCATACAGAGCTCATGTTTGAAGAAATCGCTTGGTAGCTAAGCAAAAACATCATAACTGAATGACATCTATCATAGTATCCCGTGCTATTTTTGAAAACAAACTTCAACTTTTGGTAAATACTCTAACTTCCAGTCAAGCCCCACAATCAGAAAGTGAGGGGGTGAAATCGGCCATTAAAGTACCCCTTACAACACTGTTGAAATTGTAAGAGATCCAATTAAGTGTAAATACATGAGAACTTAGATTGGGATTAATTAAGATGAATGCCTTTGCAACATTATATCTGCAAAAACCAGCCAAGGAGGAATGAAATAAAGGCAAAACTTGCAGGAATTACTTCATAGTCCGCAATTGCAAAACGGATTTCCCATTTAAGTAGAAGGCACTTTCTAAAGTAATTTCAAAAATTCTGCTCATCTCGATTAATAACGTAAAAATCCTGCTCGGAACACTGGTCTGCAAAAATTCTGACCCTTTTATGAGCTCTTAGATTTCATTAATCCAAAGAAAATCCGAGACATTTCTTTGACAAAATTTATTCTCTACTAGTCGGTGATATATTATATCGTTATTTGCAACATTATCTTCCATAATTTCACACTTAGTACATGAGACAATTGTACAAAGACTGAAGGACAAATGCATGTAAAAGCAAGGTTATCATGCATTTTTCTTGGTCTCATCATTCTCTGCTGCCATTATGTATATTTACCAGCCGACATCAAATAGGCTCTGTAAATTACCTGTCTTCATACTAGATGACGAATACTGCAACCAGTGATTTTTCGTGAATCAGCGAGCTTGGATGCTGTCATGGCAGGTTAAAACAGTCAGCGCATCAGATTTAATCAAGGTCGCCCTTAGAAATCATTTTAGAGGGAAAAACAATGGTCTCTTACTTTGAAACTGTATAAATGAGATGAATCCTGTGCTAACACACTGATGTTACTTCTGCTTCTACATAAACATTGCCCCAAAAATGTGGCTCAATAGAGAACACTTGACGACGCGGTTGTGGAAAAGGTAGGTAAATTGGCATGCAGTAAGTACTGGTCGAGGTACATCGTTTTTGGCTAAAAATTAGGCAGTAAATAAAATTCGCCTTGGGATTTTAAACAGCATTATTTCTTGATCAATTTGGAATTAAAATTAGGAAGAGGACATAATTTTGCATCGCTTACAGCTAATTAGTTTAAAAAACGTAACTGAGACAAACTAAAAAGATGCAATAAAATTACTCTTTGTATTGGTCTTCTGATACTTTTGTTCAAAGTTTCGGCGTTATTCCTGAGTGAAAGTAACTTTTTTCAATATGCCTAATGGTATCACTGATGGCCATTTCCTTGACTCACTTCGTTGTAACTAATTTAAACATTAGATTGTTTCTGCATCGCCAACCGTAACATATCGGATAATTTGTTTTGAAGGTAATGTTTTGACTCGAATGCTGTGATTTGATATTTCTTTTAGCTGTATGTTAAACTATGCGGGCGCTTCAGCCCCAGTAGTTTGGACTTCCACTCCCCGAGATTGTCTTAGGACTCTGCCAGTAGTCTCTCAACTTTTCTGTACTTTGGCAATATATTGTAGCGTCCTGAGACTTCCCTGAAGACGAAGGAAGACATAATGCTCGGGCAGAATATATGTTCAGCACAGAGAAGGTGTTTGGACTACTGGCATGGCCGGAAGACCAGCCCATCCAGCGTGGTACAAGAAGGCAAATTCGAAAGTTCAAAAGTGGCGACTCACCCATACCGAGGGATAAACCGCCGTTGTATTACAATATGTTTGTGTAAACTCAAACCTAGTGAGTTAAGAATGGCGAATTTAGATAGATGAGTGAGTTTTAAAAGTTAATCAGAAAAGTTTTTAATGGGATGGGACTGTATACGTTTAAAGTTTAGTGACCTCTATCCTAATTACGAACAGGTATGGGATGAACACCCTAATTGGTTGGTTGTGTAACAAACTGTTTTGGTAAAAGGTTTGATTTGGATACCCGTAAATAAGCCGTTGCTAAATAAACTGGCTTCCTCACCATGCTAATAGTTCCAATACCTATTTTCGGCCGAACATGCATATTCTGCTCAAGTATTTTCCCCTCTTTCGTCCTAATGGAAATTTAGGGCGCTGCAAAACACACATTTTCCAACTTATTTTTTCGATAGCTGTATGCTGCAACTTATTTAGATAAACAGTTTGGTGGCTGTTTTAAAGAGAGAATCAGCTGCACGATTGTCATTACGATGTTTCCTCGGATACGGAAAGCTAACATTTGAACGTATAAGGAACTAATTAGAGGCCAAGCGGTTCGCTGAATTAGATAAGCAAACGCCACGGAAGATTTAGCTCTGACAGAAAATTTCTTTATGTACTTTATCAGCGAAATGGAGGACTAGTTTTTTGATAAAATCTTCTAGCATTTTAGTTCTAAATGTAGGGCTTTGGCACTTTGCCTATTTTTTGCTGGATTCAGTGCTTCTTCAAAGTATATAAATCTAAATTTTTCATAAAAGTTTGTGAAATGCTGCCAACTACCTACTGTGTCTTACATTTGTCCTATTATTGTTTGTTCTATCCAAAGTCGACCTTGAGTGCGAAAGAGACGCTATTGCACTTCTGAAACCCAGGTAAATGACCTCCCAAAGGACTGAGAAAAACGCCGATGATGGCACAACATTGCAGACAGAGTATTGTGCAATCGCACAACAATGTCGGAAAGCTGAGCGCGAAAAAAAGCGAGAAGTAGGGCGCTTTCGAGTTTTATTTTGCAAATACAAGTAATTATTTTAAAATGATATTTACTATTAAAGGAATGAGTTGGATTTTATGAAATCAGAAAATGAGGATCTTAACTTACAGCTGTCACTAATGAATTGCATAGCAAGCCGAAAGAAGGACGAAAAGTCCATTGGCAAACTTAAGGAATATATTATCATTTCTGACCAAATAATGAAAAGAACTGAAAAAGAAAGGCAAAACCAGGTAAAACTGGACCGCCAGGTTTGTTTCTTACCATTAATAGGTTTAGTTTAGATACATTACTGGAGTGAAAAAAGCAGAGAATTGATGAAGTCCGGAGCTTTGTGTTATACTGAATACCTAAATGCTCACGCAAAATCCAAAGCCATCATAGAAAATAAGCTTCAGAGAGTAGTGCCGCAACATCTTTTATCTGTCAGGCTAATGAGAAACTAGGTTTGCTTTCTGCTTCCATTAGCAAGATTCGAGGAGAAATTGATATAATGTATGTTGATAGACGGCTCTTTGTTGAAAAATGGAAAAAGCTTAGCACTGAAATGGCAAGAATATCGCGGGAAAAGAACAAACTTGTTGAATCTTCTTTGGCAGTACATGATGAACGGTAGAGGTTTTACCATTAAATATCCAATAATGTAGCGAAAAACTCTCAAAGAAAATTAGAGTCGTTTCGGCAAAAAATGAAAAAGACAGAGACTTATTTGATACCGAGATAAAAGAACGTCAACGAATGAAAGAGTTTATAGGTCGGTTGCAAGTCTTTATGAAAACTAAATCGAAGAGCCGTTATAAGCACTTAATTATGCCTAAAAGAGGTAAATCCTTTTAACTGTTGTCTTGTTAAAGCCAACTACCAATATGTTTATTTGAATGGTTTTGTATAAATTAACTCTTAAAGTATCCTAATATGGCAAAAAGTTAATTAATTTTAATTCATTCTCACCATCCATTTATTCACGTAAGCGAGAATTGACAATGATTAGCCATATTATATAGTAGACTTATAACTAGAGTACCCAATTAGTGCTCATTTTAAAAACAAAGGCTTTTTCGTCTTGCATGACACTAAAATACAAAAAATTATTTCAAGATCAAATTGACTAATCACAAATAATAGGTTTTGGATATACATGTTAGATAACTGTAAATGAGGTGGTATATGTTTGTTTCAGAAGACCAAGCAGTTACATATGAATTGAAGATAAATCAACTAGAGGAATTTGAAGAAGCCTTTAAAAAACTGGGTGATCTGTTGGGTGTGACTGAAGTTGAAGAAATCGTGGAAAGTTTCATATCTAAAGAAGCCGAAATAAACCGCGCAGTGGAATACACCAACGCCCTTGATTTTGACTGTTCAAAAATCAAAGAAGAAATTGATCAACTTGAAGAGGAAAAGGTCCAAACTCTAGACGAAATGAAGACCAACGCTAAACTCTTTCGGGAGCAAATATTGCACCTGGACGTAAGTTATTAGCATAAAACTTTTACTCATTCTTTTCAGTAAAAACTATTATCCATGTTTAATTCTAGGAAAAGTACACAAATGCAAAGGCAAAGGCGGTGGCTTTGGCGAGATCACTCAGAAGGGCAAAAAGGAAGGCTGAGCACTTTCTTAGAGGTATCAAATTTCTCACATCAGTCGTACATCTTGACTCCTACGCGGAAGCTGATTTGGACTCGGCACCGCAAGGTAGAGTGGAGAAAACAATGATGGCGTTGGAGCAACGGATTGGCCAAATTTACGACCTTTACAAGGCGCTGGTAAAGACGGAGCTGATCTGATTTATGGATTGTTTACACTGGTGTTTTTATGCCAAATGCGTGCACCTGATTTTCAGAAAAATAAGTCGGAAGATGGTATAACTACAAAAGCGCCTGACACCCCAACAAATCTTCAGACTGATTCTGCAATCAGCGAAGACAATGCAACCACAGATGGGATAGATGATCTACCATCAGTAGGGTAATGAGATTTTTTTCTTAATAGACAAAAATTCAGCCTGTCAACACATGTTTACTGTTTATAAAGAAAACCCCATCGGCAAAATTAACGAGTTAATCCACTTCACATTGTAGCATAAAATATGCGCAAAATTTGTCTTATTTTGCTCGTAGGGCTTTGCATACTTACTTAGGATGCTCTGAATTAATCTTGTGAATTTTCTGTCGCTTTACCGACATTAAATTTGCCTCGAGTTTTTCCAAAATTAGACACTTTTTCGCACTCTGTGCTGGAGAGGAGTAAAACTACCAAGATGCTAGGTTTTTACAGGGGATAGAGTGAAAGTGTTTTGAGAAGAGCTAACTGATATTTTGTACGGCTAGTTTTATATGTATTAAGCAAATGAATATCATAACAATATGCTTTTTAGCAAAGAAAACTAGGGGCAAGATAGAATCACTGAGCATTTAAATTTCAGATGAATAATAGATAGCCTAGTTAAAAATAAAAGGGTGATTCTTTAACAAATCTATCCTTTTTTTTTAAATGGCAGCTTCTACCAAACCTAGTTATAAAAAATCCTTTCGAGTTTCTTTTTGCTCATTTTACTTTCAATGAATCTAGATGCCTAGGTTATTGCAAACATTTGAAATCGTCAGCCTTATTTCGGTAGACAGGGTTCTAACATAATAACACCAGTCGACCTTTAAACGAAAGTCCTTTTTGCTTGCAGTTTATAGTTAAATACCATTTTTAGAGAAACATTTGACGAGATACTCGTGGATTCGGGAAAAATATCGCAGCCAATCAGTGAGGCCCAACTCCGAAAGTTGATGCTCTGATCCGCCTTTCATCTGCAAAATAACATCAAAAGTTTTAACCTTGTTTACGAAATGCATTTAATATCTTGACTTCCAATCCTGTATGCAATAGAAACTTAAATGCAAGTGAAAATCTAACTGTCGGGTATCCACATTACAGAAAGTCAACACATTTACCGGACACTGTTAGGGGCTACCCAGTTATGGTCTGGTAACCGAAAGAGACATTGCTTTACTATTGCTTTAAAGCTTGAATTCAACTTTATGACGGCCAAAAGTTCCCTCTATTTTCCATACAGCTACCTTTAATTATTTGTTGGGATATGCTTCGAAAGCTCCTGCTTAGAGGATAGAGTTGGAAAGGGGTTCGAATTATAAGGAAGTCAGAGGCTTGTCAACTTAATTGTAGAACATTTAGAGAGGGCATGTTATTCGGTAACAGAACATATAATCCATTTACATGAATAATTTTTTTGAAATCACTTAGGACCATTAAATCAGTCAGTAGGGATAATGTTCAGTCGTTGCACTTATGCTACAGCGCAAGACATTATAAGTTATGCTGTTGTAAGAAATACCCCGAAGAAGACCTTAAATCCTACTTTAGGATGGGGATGTAGGGAGAGAGGGAATACTGCCTCATTCGCCGTATTTTCTTGTTGATTATATTTCCCTAAGTGTTGCCTACCACTTTTTCTCACCAAGTAGGGAAAAGGTAGTTAGGGAATGAAAAGCTAGTTTTTTTCCTCTTTAAAGACATCCTTTTTAAAAGTGGACTGTCTCCGTAGCTGTTTTGTATCTCAACAGAAAAGGACTAGTAATTTAGACAAACATCCTTAAGATTGCTTCCTCACTAAGGCCCCTCCATTACTTCTTGCAATTCTGGTAATTTAAAATAGGCAGGACTTTGCTACCAAGTTTTCTTATTTGCATAAATCACCCTTAATCTTGTGAAAGAAAACGAAAAAACGGCAACAGCCTACGCGCATGCATATATTTTATTGCAAATTGTAACCTTTGCGCCATTCGTATGCTCCGCAGTTTAAAGCATGGCTTAAACCGTATAAAAAACAAAGGCATTCCCTTGTATTCTAATTTTATTATCAGTTTATTTGTGTCAAAAATGAGGACCAATAAATGAAAGCGCCTCTGTGCAGTGGATGCCGCTTATTGGTCACATACCGCATGGGGCAGCGCCGCTAACCAATCACATCTCTGGAATGGAATAAAAAACACCCACGTATTTTCTGCTAATGTATTTTTGTCTTATTACTTTTAACCAAGAATACGGCCAAATGTGCCTCTGCCCAAAGAAAGTACCTTTTATTTCAAAGGAGGTAAAAACTTTACCATGATGGCAAAGTTTATTCTAAAAATACTACCCTAGTTCTAGTTTATTTTAAGTAGAGAAATAAGTAATAGACAGGTTTAGTTGGTGTGCTTAAAGTAGTATCTCCACAGCGGTGAAAGTAAATGATTAGTGGTAATGTAATGTTTGTTTGACTACTCACAAATAGTAACAAAGTAGTGACTGTTTGGAAACCACTGCAGATAGCTTTTACAGTCTATTAATCCTGGCTGTGGTGTTGTGCTCACAGATCATTATCGCGTAAATGCATCTCAGTTCTAAAAAGCTGGCGTACAAGTCTTCATCACTCTCTCTTTAATAAACGACTGCTACTAGTGTACATAAATAGATTCGAAATTGCATTTATATGCAAAGGGATTAAGGCACTGCATTCTTGCGCCTGGAATTCTGAGTTTGTAGTTTGATTTACATAATGTTACATTTATGCAGACATTTTAAAGTCCTAATGGTTGCATTTGAAGCAGTGTTTTATTGAAAAACGAGCATATCGCGGATTATTTTCACAATACAGTGTAATTAAATTCCAAATTTATGGCAGTTAATGAACTTATAGGATGTCTATAGTCTTAAAAAGCACCATAGACTTCCTGTACGGTGGCAATTATCCTTCTAATATCACTTTATATTTGTAATTTCAGCCAGGTCACTGCCTTTGTGGACATTAATTTAAACAAAAATAATTTCCATGTAGGAGAATGTGGAATAGCCGCATGATTTGGTTTGATAGACTTCTGACAATTGCAGATACGCCTTCTCACATTGATGTTTACTATGGCCATAATATTCGGCAATGGCTTGGATACTTCTCCCCACCTGCCGTGGATACCTAATGCTAGTCAAGTTAAATGTATTTCCGAATGTTTTGCTGTTATTTAATACTAAATCCCTAAATGGAAACATGCGGTAGTATTTTTTAACGCGGAGACAAAAAAGTACTCATCATTCTTTTTCATAAAACAGAAAATTAATCATCAAACGCTCCTTCGTATAATGCAGACTCACATAGATAACTAAAGTTCTTCATTTCTTTGAGTAGAAAACAGTTTCCAGTTAAGTTATACCTCATCGGACGCATTATAAACTGATATACATAGCATTAGAGCCAATACGAAGCGTCTGAAACTGTTCCCATGTAGATCTTGATCTACATAAGTAGAATGTTCAAAAAAATAACCCCACTTTTTACTTCTCCATCGTGCGATGAATCACTCCCGTTAAAAGTTCACTTTTTTCTCAGTGAACACATACCATGTTGCCCATGTATAAAAACAAATAGTTGGGCTGACTGTGTTTGTGGGTATTTTTGATTTACGCCATTCATTACAACTCTTTTATCTTGAGGTTTAAAATCCAGATTTCTTATTAAACTGTTTCAGTTTAGAGCCAATAGAAACCGCAGTGTAAAAGTTAGCTGTGACGTCTCTTCTCTGTAAATATCATCAAGACATAAGACGTAATTAAGACCTACTTTGACTTACGACTTAAGCCGAGTGACACCTATTCAATTTGTGATTTTAAAACTACCTACTGTTCTGTGCCTTACTAATCACCAGAAAAATTGTTAATTACATAACTAGTAAACCAATAAAGTGGGACCAAAATATGCAAACAACATGTGTATTATCACTGATAGTATAGATATACTTTAAAAAGTTGCTACTTTACTCACGGATTGCTATAATCTATCACACAGGATGAATTCGCACAGACACTTCTAAACCCACAAAACTACTGGGAAAAAAGTAACACTGGTGCTTTTTCAAACAGTGCCAAATGGAATTCATTAAAAATAATGTAACTTTTAACTGTAGTGGTTATGGTAGCAGGTAGCAAAAGCGTTACCTCGACTCCCGGCACAGCCACCCGCAATGATTGGTTGTGATTTGTAGGTACTTGTAAAATCCATGTCATTCCTTATATGCATACATTTGTACAAAAACACAATTCTGCGTCAGTCAGTCAATCTCTAAATGGAACCCTCTTTTCTATTTGTTGTGCTCTTCACTTTTCAGCTTGGCTCTGCCCTTCTCTCCTCTTATTTTCACCGCACGTCCTTTACATTAAATGTCGGCTTATCCAACCCAATGGATGTGGCTCGAACTTTCCCGCCTAAGGGATCGAGTTAAAACACATTCCGAAGACAGGGAACTTACATGCTTGTCAATTTAATTGAGGAGCATTTGAAGAAGGTATGGTATCCGGTAACCGAAGCTACAGATCAGAATTAAATCTTACACAATGATAGTGGTAGCATCACGTTTGAACAGATTTCATGGCCTTCACAACTTCAAAGACTTGTATATCACCGTTGATTGAAACAATTGCAAACTAATGCGTCAGGACCAGCATTCAGTCATGCCTACAGTGAGTGATGCAACAATCCGTGTACACCGACACCACCTTGGAATGGAAAGTCGTGTTGGAGGCTAAATAAATGAGTTTCGCCATTGTATATTAGCAGATAGAAGTAAGCTTTAATGATCATTAATTCATTCTAAACTTTGCTGTACTTTATTAAAGTGAACCTTGCATTTTGAGGTGTATTTTTTTACTCACTATCTGATTTGTGGTGAGAAATGGCTTTTGCACTGGGTGAAAAGAGAGTGAGGTTATGGCACCGTCATCCTTGCCCCAGTCCTCCGTATTCTGCTGTTGATCGTACTTCGCCAAGGGATGTTTATCAATTTGCATAATCACATGCCAAATAGACATTGACAGTTGATAAATAAAATTGAGGCAGGAGCAGAAGTGACCAGATATATGTCTTTCTCAGCTTTTAAAGGTGGTCGTTTATAAAAGTGGACTTCGTGGCTATAATGCGCCTCGTTAGAAAATAATTATAGGTTGTAAATTTGCTTATTCCAACTAACAAAGCACTATGCTCCTCTTAGCAGGTCAATTCCTATATATTTGTTTTTATTTAAATCACTCACTTAACCAAGTATGGAATGTAATAGTAATGCAATATTTGCTTACAAGATCACCTTCCTTCCTCCATAATCTTTCAAATTTTAAATGCAGGTTGAAGAATTTAAAAAATTAAAAACAGCAGGAGTATGAAAATAAAAATATGTCAATTAAGTTTTTACTTTGTTGGCAGTCAAAGTTAGCAATTATTTTTGCTACCACTGAAGTAAGTAAACGTAATCTAGTTTTTGGAAAGGCAGGATAAATGTACCCATTTTCCTTTTTAATTTAATCCATTATCACAAAAAAAGCTACTCATTAACACTAACATTTACAACTAGATAGTTAAATATGATCTCTAAGTAAGTTAGAAGAGGGGCACTTGGCACCTGAAGACCAAGCAATATACCTCAATTTACTACTCTTTCAATCCAGCTACGCTGTGGTGGTAGAAGCAGCATTGAAAGCATTATGCTTTATCGTTTCTACTAGATTGATGCACTTTAAGACAGACAGCACAACACTAATGATTAAGAAATGTGAATTAAAATCCACCTTGGCAACTCGAATGACATCGCATCCACTTCGGTCCAATTCTCATTGAAAAAAACTTGCCATGGGGGTTAAAAATCAAACACCTTTCTGTCACAACTTCTTGCAGCAGAGTTGAACCAAGGGATTGTTGTTTCTCTGGTGATTGTATTGTCTCTTCCTAT
Source organism: Echinococcus oligarthrus (assembly GCA_900683695.1). Taxonomy (NCBI): domain Eukaryota; kingdom Metazoa; phylum Platyhelminthes; class Cestoda; order Cyclophyllidea; family Taeniidae; genus Echinococcus; species Echinococcus oligarthrus. The sequence goes on from CABFON010000053.1 coordinate 15,497, forward strand.
AGACTAGACGAAAACATCCCAGTGTGACGCTTTTTGCATAACGTTAAGGTATTTTGGCTCATTTTAGCACCCCTATTTAGCTGTTTAAACCATCTAGTGGCTCACTCCACTGTGATCATTTAAAGAAACGCGTATTTTCAGGTCAAAATTTATCCACTAAGAAAGGAGTCGATTGGACTTACTGTGGTTTCTTTCCACAGTGGCCTTAAGTTATTTAAAGCCTAAATCAAATGCGGCGTGAGGTAACCACTCAGTTTTATTTTAAAAAGTCCTTTGAATTTTACCAAACTCCTTTTTTGCACACTTGGATACTAAAATCTGAATGTTTTACACATTAAATAGAGCATTAACTATAATTGGAAAATTTATTTTAGGCAATTTCCCGGAGGTAACGAGCCTAGATTATTTTATGTGCTCGAAAATTTATGCGTTTGTAACTATTGTTACATTTACCGAGTTATATTTACTCAAATAATTCTAGGATAGTACTTAAGAACAAAAGCGTTATTTTGAATCAGCTTTCTACGCGCCTTTTTCAACTTTTGACTAATACAACTTTCAAATATGTATTAAATTAGGTTTACATTATTTGCCTAAGTTTGATTATTTGACTACTATTTATTAATCGAGTAGAACTTTCCCGAAGTTTCTGCCCATCTAGACTAGTTTTACGGGATCATAAACAATCACCGGAAATTCAATGGTCCAATAGGGGCGCACAAGATTTAATTGAACTGCTGCATTATTTTTTAGTTGCAATTTGGGATGCTGTTTTGTGTGATTGATGAAATGTGAGGTGTCCCGAAGGCGTCATGTGGCAAAGGGGCCTGGAATTAGCCTGGCTAGGCGATTACTAGCATGAAGGTGACTTGAGCAGAACACCACCGTACCCTCACAGAGATCTGGTAGTTAAATATACAATTATAACAACTGTTTCGTTACAAGTAAATATGGCGAATTGGTTGCCAGTCCCAGAAGAAAATCAACGACCACAGACCAGATGTTTCGTTATTCTTAATGTAAAACTAGTTGTGATTAATTTTTGACTGATCCGGTAGCTGTTCATAGTATCGTTTCGTCTAAAAACACTTCATTTTTTATGCCCAACCACTTTATTTACGACATGAATTATTGTAACCGGCTATCATAAAGTAATAAAGACCGTATCATGAGTTTGTGACGGTGGGCTCATATAAAAACGGGTCTTTATAACGCTTTAAGCACCTACCCGCAATGTGGGATTGGATTATGGATACTTAGTCATCAACTGACTCAATTTTGCTGTACCTGTTAATGTCAAGCCGCGCTGAAAGACTTCCAAATGGCCTTTCGAGTCTTGCGTCTCTTAGACATTTTGTATTTAACTGAGCCATTTTACAGAGAACCAGTTCTGAAAATACTCGTTGAGTTTTATAAAAATTTGTGATATCTTTTAAAGAATGCATCCTCTATACAGGATGTATTTTTTACGAGAATACTTTTGGCCTAAAAACATAATACTTGTTTATGCAGTCATTTAAGGTTCATGGGTAATGCATCTCGTGTTATTTGCCCATACCAAAATCTCATTTTGAAATGTTTTTTGTGGGTGGGGATGATATTTATGCAAACTACTCTGCCCATAAATGAAGAGTAAGAGAGGGAGGATGTGGTGTGACCAAAAGCCGCCTCAATTGTCGTAACTTTTTCTCGTCTCTGAAAAACTGCCATTTATCCTCTCGTAAAATAGGCGGCGGCGACTGCGGCATTGAGGGGACTGTGCGACGTAGCAGAGGTAGAAAAACCAAGGTGGGGAGAGACTCAGTTAACGATATTAGATAAAACTTATTTTCCTGTCTCACTTTTTGAGTATCTCCGTTAAGGTTACAGAAGAAGGCTCAGTAATCAAGGCATATATCTGATACTACAAAAAGGCTCCCTCACGTACCCTTTTAAACTAACATCAGTTGCCCTTTTCATTACGAAAGATTCCATACCCCTTAATTGTATCGGATGTATACCTCATCATTTAGCAGCACGTCTTTAGTCCAAATGTTCAAATGATGCAAGCTTAAAAAACGCCCTAGATTGAACGTGCTATCTCAGTTCAGAATTTGCAAATTAGCTTCGAGAATTTTAAATAAGCCGAGGCAGAGAAAAAGTGCAACTTCTGTTTCCTTTTTCACAATCATAAAACTCTACTCGATAGCTGCTTAAGACGTCAAGACATTAGGAATGATTAATATGACGTGTTTGAGCTAAAACTTTTTTCGAAGCGGTGTCGACACTGGGTAGGGGTAGAGAATTAATGTATGGCGAAATTAAAGTGGTTCTTTATAATCTCTGCAATGACCGTATCCAATATGCTACTAATCACACCATCTTATCTGTGCATCATATTTCACTCGCTATTTAATGAAAACATTCAAAGTTAAATTGATGTGTATGCACCATGCAAAGAATATCCTCAATTACGAAACAAAATTTTTAAACTCGTTTAGACGTAAAAATAAAGTTGACTTTTAAGGTATCACGTAATAGGTAAGGAAACTGCATCATTTCACTAATGAGTTCCCCAATGCTAATAAAAGCGACGCCCCGAGTCCTACATCACAAGCATATGACATGTTTTCTTGTTCACCTTATAGCAGCTGGTTGCACAAAATCGTGCTACAAACAGATTGATTAAGTTATGAGCTATAAAAATTGACCTAAGATACTCTTGGTATAAGGATTCTACTATGTTAGCACAACGAAGTATATAATCAGTGGTGGTCAAGTGCCCCCTGGGACCCACGTAACTAACGTATTAAAGATATCTAATTCCTCTTTCGTATTTAAATTTGTATGATAGTCAAATTGCCTTTGTGGGCTTCATAAATGCATAGTAACAGGACCCCTACAACCAGCACTAAAGTTGAATTACGAAAGACTGAAGAGACCCTCGTAGCAGAATATGAGGATAAATTGATACAATGGAAACACATTTGTTCTCTCCTGTCACACTCTATGCTCCCGCTTTTGTCGGAAAACTTAATAAAACTGAGATTTTGATAACCAAAAGCTCAAAGGCTATACATGTCTTGTGAATTACTATTTCCAGGCAGGACCCGTCTTCACAGTTAAATGGTTTCGAGGTGCTCTATTTACAATTAAATCTCAATTGAGGACATTAAAATTTAATGATTTTATTACAGCCCCACAACTAGCTTTATTCTTTCCTACACCAAATGGCCCTGGTGTGCACTTTTAGCCTCACTATTTTACTGTTTTGCTTAAAGTGCGCTTTACTTACCAACTTAAACATTTGAATAACTCTTTCCAGCTTGTGCATGTGTGTTTTGGTGAGTTTAGGTTGGGGTAAAAGCATGTCATAACGGAAATTACCGGTGACCCTTTTGCACAACTTATTCCGCTGAGTGAGCAGCAGTAAGAACGCTTCATTTAACTCCCATCAAGAAAAGTAGATCACTTTTTTTCAATTAATTCCATGCAAAAGTACACACAACAAAATAAAATAGTTAGTTCTAACATATCTGCACGACAGGGAAGGCGAGAGGTATGTGAGAGGGAATGAACGTTTCAATGGGAATCGCAGTCAGTCCTGATGCTATTTTCATACGGTTGGTGGTTTTTTTAACTCTTCGCGTGATTTCGCTGTCACTTGGGGCACAACCTTTGTACTTTCGCTGAACAACAAGACCCCCAGGCACCCCACCTCTTCCGTGCGTTGAAAGCATATTCTACCCTAATATTATGTCTTATTTCGTCCTCAGGGAAGTCCTAGGGCGCTACAGTTAAATGGCTGAGAAAATGGTCTTTAGAACTTATTTTATACAACCAATAATGTGTTTAACTTGATTTAATGCCAGTCAGTGACTCGAGAAGTTGTTTCAACAATACAACTCTTTCACTTTGTTTTAATGTTACACTTCCCAGTCTTACCACTTCTTATTCTTTAATATTTTAATTTATTAAAAAAATATCGAAACCTAACACTCTTTCTGCGAGAAATTAAATTTGTGAGTGAATATCCCAATGCCAAGATCTCTCTCTCAGCGAAAAATAATTCTTTTGGAAATTGGAAAACAGGGAGTAGGATTTATGGTTTTCCTATATTCAAATAAATTGCAATGACTTACATGCACGTAATATGAGTATTTGGATTTAAAATTACAGTTTTAAGCGATTATGGTAATTAAAACCATTTGACCATTCACTCGTACTACTTTTCCTGTTCTGAAAGGTGATGGTAATACCGCATTTGATCTGACTCGGGAAGTTAGGCCAATGTGGACGATTAATCGGTTGTACGACTATGTCACCGAGTGGAAAAAAGAGACTGCTAAAGTGGCTCATTCTTTTCTTTCATACCTCTGTCACTTCCTTCCCTCCCAGGTGGAAGGCAGTCAACAAGCCGGGGAAACCTACAGCAGAAGACTGGGCAAAAAACTTCATCCAACTGCGTGGATCCACAAAAACCACCCGGTTAGTTATTGATTGTCCCCAGCAGAGGGAGAAACTCTAAGGAATTGCGTTGCGGGCATGCAAA
>CABFON010000054.1:0-19879 GCA_900683695.1 Echinococcus oligarthrus
GGGTGGGATCCACTACGGAATCGCCCTTCACACGTAACCACTGAAATCCGTTGCTACCGCCTTTTACCACCGTCTCCAACTCCACTCTCCGCTTTCGCCACGTCGGCTGCACCTACAGCGCCGCCAAAACAAAGTATGCGTGTAAGAGCGGAAGGTCGTCAAGACTTGACACTGCCAAATAACAGGCATGTCTTTCAAAGTTATTTGGTGGCCCTTACTGCCGTAGCAAAAATCTAAGGCGGTTACATCAAGAAGGAAATCATAAAAGAGCCGATTTAACTAAATTAATATTCCTACCCAGGCCTGAAAGAGCATTAAAATGGGGGGAAGAGAAACAATTTCCCTCACCATGCTTATAATTTGGAGAAAAGTAAGGAGTTCAACACCTTCGAGATCCTTATAGATTTCATCCTTTGTCGACAACGCGAAGCTAGTCCATGAGAAATCAAAAAGACCCGTAGTTAGCTTGTTTTCCTTTAACGCATATACTACTTAAATTACTGTTTGAACAGACCAACTTCACCTTGAGAATCAACCAACATGTCTGGGAGGATCAAGTATAACCCACAGGGTGACAAGCGGGTCGGTTATATTTTCAGCCAAAAGGCAAGTTGTTTCCTTAACTAACACAGCCAAGTTATGTTGTCGCAAGATTTCACATCGAGTTATGCTCAATGATGGGAGGACATGGTCGAACTGCAGAGAGCAAGCGGGGAAAACCAAGGTGCATACGCAAACAAAATGACACCTACGTATTAAGGCCTGAAAAACAAAAAAATCAACAGTAAAACCATCATTTTAAAATCATTACGAGCTCTCTGATTCAGTGTTTATGAATAATTGTCTATGAATAGAAAATGAACACAAGTTTGTTAACGGGGGTATAGGCTACCCACAGAAGTCGACTCAGGCTTACGCGCGCTACCTATGAGAGTGAAGGGCGAAGTGAAGCCACATCAAAGACTTGTATCTAATGGAACGCAAAGCCGATATCATTCTCTTCTCGATCTCGGGCTTAAAAGGAATTTCAGTTCCACGCCACTTCTTCGAAAGGATGTTTATATTTGCGGTAACCGCATGTCGTTCAGGCAAAGATAATTCCTTTGCTGAAACAACGAATCGTTGTTGGGTTTAAGTTCCAATAAGTGGTTTAGCACGTGAACACAGAAAACTATCTATAGTTTGCAAACGTGCATCATTTCAGATAACTTCAGCCTAAAAATTGGTTCAAATCGAGAGATCTGAGACAGTGGGAAGGAGGCATTTGAGATGGAGGCAGCATCAGCATCATGTATATCAACAGTGGTCTGACGTTACTGACACTCCGCAAACGTTATATTATTCAGGAAAAATCAAGGCGGCCAATGAAGAAACCAGAATAAAAAAGGACTAATATTACAAGCAAAATTGTCTCGAGACACCTTCCAGGTCTAAGCAGACCTTTGACCAAATTATTGCACACTTTTTAGTGTATTGCCACCAAATTTACAAAAGCTGTCCCGCACGAAGTAAACAAAACGATAAAACACCACAACATCGATTTCCTATCAAACGATTGTCCAAATGATGATGCAGCAGAGCAAGGTGACACGTCAGATAAGTAGTCAGCGTCATCCTCAATGCACGACCTAATCGGCGTGTCTGGTACACCTTTCTTTTCCCATTAAATGATCCTTTAAAGCAGCCTAACAAAGTTCAAAGTGATCTAGAAGTTGCGCAAAGTTGAGCTCTCTGGCCTATCTTGGAGTGATAGATAGAGCGCTTGCAAAATTAACCAATGGGTTCCAGCTTCCCGAAGTGAATAATGCAAACTACGTTAACATGAGACTCAGTCATAAAGTGGCACACCGCAGAGAGGAGCGATCCAGCCACACTACTTGCAACCCAGAGTGCAAGTTTACCTGCTTTATAGCCTATTTTCTTAATCACTCAAAGTTGTGATGGCCGAAACTACACTAGTGAGTGAGACTACCGTTTGGTCATGCTAGATCGATAAACTTGACAAGCTTTTGTGTAGCAGCGGATTGCCCTATCCATCATTCCCTGCAACCGTTTGCCAAACTGATTGGTGGACGGGAGGGACACCTAAACCACCTATCCCTGGTCCAAGAACATATCAATTGTTCACATCGGACAACCGTCGTTTTGGTACAGGCAAGCAAAACATTTTCGTGGATCTGGATACCTGGAAGCCCTGTCGGAGCTGCGATCTGTGACGTGGTTTCAATGCGGTCGAAGGTTCTGCTCTAAGAGCCAGCAAAGAGTTGGCATGAGCACATATAAATCTGGTGCAAGAACTGAACACATCAAATTTCCTCCAGCTTTTTAAAAATTTATAAGAACTTTTATCTAACAAAAGTGAGTAATAAAATCATGAAAACTTTACCAGCCATCGAACTGTATGGCCGAAACAGAGTTCGGGTGGATGATTGCCAACTCTTTACACAACCCGAAAGAAATTGGTATACTCAGACAGCATGGAATATTTGTAGTTGGCACGATCGCTAGTCAATGGCCTACAAAACGCCATTAGGGAAGCTATTGTTATCTTTCATTAGACCTCACCAGTTCCTCTATCTATAGCTAAATCCTAATTACCGAAGAAAATCGCGCTCTATTTATTCCCTTTTGATTGATCAAGGCAGATTGGATTTACTCTCACGATCTCAGGGGTGCTCTGGATTGTCTAGGGGGAGATAAATTCAACTTCTTCGGTGAAGAAGTCTTCCATCACCTTAGAGTTGACTTTTCTAGAATGCATAATGCCTTCACTCAAGGTATTTTTGTGCCACACTGGTGTGAGGCTGATTGCACTAGCAGCCGAACAAATAAACTTAACTTTGCAGATCAAAGCGCCATGGATTGTTAAAAAAGAGGGCCAAAAATTTGTTGAATTTCAGAAAATTTTCCATTATTATTGACTTTTATATGTGCTCACTTCTCTTTAATCCGCATTTGATATAAGTAATATATCACCTCCACTTTTGCTTACTTGTACATCGCTATCATCTTTCAGTCAGCCTTCTGAAAAGTTTATTTGAGGAATGCCGAAATGAGGATTACATTTGCTCCTATGCATAAATGCATACACATTTATTTAATGGGTTGTGGGAATGTGAGCCTCTTTAACAGAAAGGATGTCATATCTATCAACGTAGCTACCTATGAATGTTCATCGAACCCAAGTTTACTGATTTAATGTAAAAACACAGGAATTCGTTCACATAAATGCATCACTTAAGCAACTGTGTAAGAGGTGATTTACCTCCATTTTGCTCCCAAAGCAACATTTAAGGGACTATGCACATCTTCCTAATTGGATAAGTCACTGCACCGCCGACTCCTCTCTTGCATCAAGGCAACTTTATTGCTTGTGAAGCAGTCGAGAAGTTGAGGGTTGCCAGGGTAAGTACGGCGACACGTAAAGCATCAGGTACTACTTGTTTAAATGTTGTAAAGTATCGTTTAAAAAGAATAGTCAGGTCTGTCATTTCTCAATTATGTGGGACATCCTCACATTTAAACTATTACCACACTCAAACAACTACCACAAGAGGCTTTAATTCACCTAAACTGAAAGTGCAGGAGACGAAGCGATCGTGTTGTGCAAGATCTTTGTTGCCTCTGTCACTACAGCTTTACTCTTTAGATCCACACATCCGAATTTCATAGCAGTTCCCAGTAATGGGAGTAGTAAAATAAAAGCTTCTCATGAAAATCAGTTAAGGAAGTCATGGTATCCGAGATAGGCCACACAACAGTTTGGCTCTAAAGAACTGTCAACTGAACACATCACTGATCATCACAAATAGGTACACTCCTTGCTCCACTAATTTATACCTTTAAATGCAGAACTGATTGTCCTTTTAAAATATCAAATCAATCTGCTTGAACTACTACAATAATTCAGTTTGCTGCGACGATAGCGTTTATACGTGAGGGAGATAGTTTTAAAGAAAACCAGAAGGAGCCTTTTCACTCTAAGCAACGCAGATATGGCATTGACGCTCAGCATAGCCGAGAGTAGACTTGCAAGGCGGGGCGATATTGTAGAGAGGTGGTGTCACAGCTCCGCTCTTCTTTAGAGGAAACTTCCGGTGTCGTGTTGGTAAAGGAATGTGACATCTGAAAAATTGCATGCCCCTGACAAAGGACATTCATAAATGAATTCAAGAGGGGTTTTGCCGTCTCTTTCCAGCCCTTCTGCCTTTTATTTTAGCTATCAACCCAAGCACAAAATAAGACTAACACTCAAATTCAGAACCTCCGTTCAATTAAGTTTTTTTCTCTGATTCTTTTTATGCGTAATATGATCAACCGTGATGAGGTGGGTTCATGACTTTGTAAACACAATGATTACTAACGCCTTTTTTAACAGAATAATGGTTTTTAGATTTGCTGCTAATTTGTATCAAAAGAGCTGCTGCATGTTGCCCTTAAAGGTAACTTATTTTACATTTTTGACTTCATTTGGTGGCTAAATTACCAACAGTCACTTGCGTATGAGGCGGACGGTAGGTGAGTGTGCCAGTTAATTTTTGCTGGCTGGTGATCGTACGGATGTATTGTTTTGTCAGAAGTGCGATCGTGAGACTGCTACTTGGCTGGAGTTTGAGAAAAATCGTTTCTTCTCGATGTCGATGAAGATTGAATAGACTGTGTCAGCATTCGCTACTGCTACTCATCCATTTCATCTAAGTATTTTCTGTAGAGTGCGCGATACCTCGTCCGCTGAAATATTTTGTGATTCTGACAATCCCACTGTTGTAATGTAATTTCCTGTCTCACCTATTTCAATACCTTCATTTCTACATGCCGATGTTGATTCCCATGGTGTGTGCTTTGCCCTGCAAAGTGTATGGTGCAATTTGGAGGTGTAGCCTACGAGTTAACCAAAACGTTAGTGACCTCAAGGTGGCAAAGGTGATGGTAGTGGTACTTTGGGATAATTTTTGGGTGTTAAGAGATAGCGGAGTTCTTGAGGCATAGTATGGGAACTATACCTAGCGTGTGGGCAGAGAGTGGTTCATACAGTAAAGGCGAGTTTCTTCGACGACGGTGATTACCTTTAGCCGTAGGTGAGTAAGACAATAGTTAGTTCGTGCTATTAATGTTTGATACCACTGTCACGTGATTCATGTGCTCAGGTCCACAATTGCTGCGCTCGGTCATTTTGATATGGCTGTGTTTCAGGTGTTGTTAAGAATCGCGTATGAGGAAACATGAAGAATACTTTTGGTTGTGGGTAAGGTTATCAGCATTTTGGTGCAACAGTATAATAATGCATGCGAGTGTGCAACAGGGACAACAAAGCATTTGAATGGTAACCAGTCAAATGACTCGTCCATGACGGGTGGCGAGTGCACAAGCTGCATTGCCCATGCCGGTATCGTTAAACTAGCAGGCTACCCACCTCAGAGCAAAAGCACTTCCTTAACTTAAGGTGACGTTGTCGGCACTTTCGTCAAGACTGACATATGATTGTAGAGATTGGTAGTAAATGCAATGGTACTCCCCTTAATCCACACTTTTAGGCAACATACTCTAAGTGAATCAATGAATTATCATATAAGCCTTTTGTAGGGTTTGTCAGAAGCAATTCATTATCATAATACTGCCTGTATATAAAACGGCAATTGCAAATGTCGACGTAAGCAGCCTCGGCTCAGACCGCGCAAATGATTTTGAAATTAAGTTAATGACCAAAGACTTCCCTACCCTGTCAGGTTAATGGAATATAAATGCGTAGACCCCATGCATTTTAAAAACCGCTGACTAACTTTAAACGCATTTTTTAATTGTGAATCAATAAGTACTTACACATTTAGAATTTTAAGAACTGGTTCCAAATATTTTGTAATCATTTCAGTAATTTGAATTAACTTAAAAAATATTTGGTTATGAGCACTAAATGTGCTGCACCGCCCCTGCATATTTCATATCCACCATTGCGATATCTGACGAGTGAGGAGGTAAGGCAGTGCCTATCATGATTGCTGGTTGCTTATATTTAAGGCAATGACTTGAAGTTATTGCATCTCGCATAGCGCTACTTTCTCATGCAATGTCTTGTATAATTCATTTACTTATAGGACCCAGGCATCAGTAGAATTTGTAAGACATACATTCTTCTCCTCCTCCCTCCCTGCACTTGGCTTTCTTTTTGAAGTAAAGTTTGTAATGTGTCCGCTTTGCAATTTTTCCCCAAGTCAAATTAATTTTTTATGCAAATACACACATATACAGGTATGCGCTTCCATGCCTCTAAACAATAAATACAGTCGTACCCACATTTCATTCATTCGGCTTTTCATTCTGCATAAATCAGAAGCTGATATAATTTTGTTCATCTGATCTGCCTGAGTTAGAACTGGAACCAAGAGCTTCAAATGAGCCAAAAATTGAGCTTTTAGGGGCTTTCTACTGTGTAATTTACAAAATTGCGTCTAAGAAATTAAAGCTCTATTGTGATTTAGCAAAGCGCATAACTGTAAATGGATAAGTCTTGCTTACCAACGTCGTCAGTAAAAAATCCTACACCTTTCTTAGCGTTGTCTTACAATGCATTAATAGCAAAGCGCCTCTGCCTTTTAAAGCTTTTACAACATTACAGCCATAGTTCTGAAATGAAGCAAGAAGTAAATTTGGAATTACTACAGGTGCAACTTTACAAGTATGTGCCCTTGCACAAATGTACATTGCGTTACAATGCGAATCTCCCATACTTTCGCAATAAAAATGTATATAAATCTTAAGATTGACTATTCGGCTATATTCTACATGTAGCATTCTGTAGGCCATTTTATTAATTGCCAAAATTTAGCCATACTCTAACATATAAACAGGTAAATGAATTTGCAGATTAAAGCTCCGCGCCTTCATGGGTTCTCCCGTTGCTACTTTCTTGAAGCATTTTCACTACAATCAGAAGATAACGGTTTCCTTTCTTGGTGGGCGGTAGAAGACCCATGATTTCAATGCCTTCTATTCCTTCAGGTGCGAATGCTATGCAGTGGCGCCTTTTGAAGCTATTGTAAGTAGCGCGGGTTTGGCAGAAATGAAGTGCATTTGGGGAGGGCGAAAACAAACATCACTTTTTGCCCAAGTGGTCGAGTGCCTCTTTTCGTCCATATCGTCCAGTTGCTCGTGTGACTCTTGTAGAATTGTCTATTCCGATAATTAGGGGACCACTAGGTAACCAGAAGACCTAATGCTTCTTAGAAGAATAAAGTTTCATTTTCTACAGATAGTTTTCACTGTTTCCGCCATACCCGTTTAACTGTTCTGCTCTACGAAGTCATCTCTTTCACCGTGGGTTTGTGCGAGGATGTAAGAGGCTTCTCGAATGCACAACTTATCCTGCCTATGATGTTTATAGGCTCGCATTAGAATGTTATTCTTACAGTAGTGACTGGTCTGCGAGACAGAGTGTCTGTGCCATTATGTGTATTATCTTTATGCACTACACTGTAAAATCGAACTGTTGCACTCCTTGCACAAAAGTGCGGCTAAATGGCCCAGTCATTTTATTGCTTTCAACCGACTCATGGCCTTGTTATCCATTAGCCTTATGGTCCCTTTTGTCTTCAGCTGATTCCCGTACTGTAAAATCACTGTACAAATATCAAATAATTGGCATTTTGTTACGCTTTGTGTATCACTTTTCATTGATTTCTCTGCTTGGGAAAGCGATGGTGTGTTTTCTTCCCCCTCTGTCTTGTTGTGAGAGTACACCGCCCATGGCTATATCAATAGCGTCTATATAGAGCGCAAATGGTAGGAAGGTTGACTCAAAGGCGGGTAAAGCTAGAATTAGCACGGTGTAAGGCACACGCTGTAGTTCTTTATCGGACTCCATCATGCTCAGTCTGTAGCTTGAAATACCTTAACGCCTGCCTTTTTATGCGGATTACCTGCAGTCTTCAAAAAAACCTTAAACAAAATGCATGTAATAACTTATCAAGGAAAGTACGATTGCTAAATTTAGAAACATTTAGTTGCGAAATAGCTTGCAACGTAGAATCACCGCCCTTCAAGATGAGCCGGTAAGAAAAATGAGAAAAAAATCTCCTAATACCTCCGATTAAAATGTCTGTAAAACTATTACCAGCTGAAAATGGGCACTTTTAAGTTCACGATCCTCTAATTTAATAAAATCGCCACATCACTCAGTGGAAGTGGCACAATAAGCGTCTATGTCAAATCGTATTTCCATGGATCTCGCCAACTGCATACCAAAACGCTGCTCTGGCTATCGAATACCATACAAAGGAAGTGGAGTCTTTCCAAGGATCTATGTCTCAACATGGTCAATATAATCGTTTCCATGATGCAGACAACCTTTGCGTGCCATCCCACGATTATAATGTAATTTGGCACAGTAAAATATTTTACATTTTAACCAGTGATCCTGATCTGAGGTGTACTTCGTTTCACCCAGAGTTAGTGGGCAGACGGGACGATTACTACACAGCCTCTGCCGCTATAAATGAAATAATGAAACACGTCAGGGTATATAGAGAAAAAATTAAACTCAACTAATGACATTATGATTGCTACATATACCTGATGGATCCTGCGTTTTCTATCAAGGATGATCAAATGGATATCCTAGGCACTCTTGCGTACTCAATGGCCATTAATTGCAGCGATCTTGCCAAAAAGACAGAATGACATACTAGAGGAATTCCAAGTTCTTTCTTACTTTATCAGTAGTTATGATGACTTTGAGAACATTTTGCCCTCTACGACGACATTGGATTGATGATTGAGATGTGCTAAGCTCCTCGAAACCAACTATATCAACGTCATAAATTTGTTGAAATTAATTGGTTACGACATGAGATTCAAGAATATTGGCAGTGAATGCAATTGTGAAGGCACCCAACATAGTCTAACATATTCACGAATGAACCCTTCTACCAGCACTACTTCTCTTTTCTTTCATTACATGTTTAAATTGATTCAATTGAATAAGACATTGTTTACCTTTTTACGAATTCAGCAGCTGCTGACGCATCCCGAAGGATTTCATAAGGTAGACTTTATTTAGTGCATGGGTATTTTACATTCTTCGTTTTTCTTTTAAGAGCTCCTGTATCCTTCAGTAATTGTTGTTAAAAGCAGGAATTAGAAGGTCGTTCTGCTCAGAGCAGTAAAGTACAGAACTTCGGAGGCGCAATTTTATACCGCATTTTCACTACGTCAAAGTTTCGAAGATGCTACAGCTTTAGAAACGTCGACCTACCCTTCTTGACATCAAATGATGTCGGATCGGTGGGACCTAAAAAATCCTAAATTTTGATGAAATAGATACGTGATAAGCGAAAGCGGTTATTTAGAGAGACAAATAATTCATCTCAAAATATCAGAGTCTTTACTACAAAACAAGGTAATGAAGTACTTTTTCTGGGTTTGAAAGGCATGCTCCGTGACCATCTGTTATGCTAAGTCTTATTGCATTTGTTTTCACTTCCTCTATTGACAAATGTCGACTTAGACTTCTGTCTATCGCAACCGCATGTAAAGCACGTGAAAGATGAGCTACACGAAGAAGTGAGCACTGTGAGTATCAAGACTGAAATGGTTTTTGTTTATTGCATGAATGAGCATTAACGATGGCACTGCGATTCCTCCAGGTCACCACTGTGGCTAGGCCTGTCAAAACAGTGATGAGGTCGAATAAATCAAATCTGTAGAATTATCATTCAGAATTATCCGCCTCAGTATTTTTAATGAAATGATCGTCTTTGGTGACGAATCGGAGTTACACCTGGTTCTAGTCTGACAAGGAAGCAGCGAGTAACACTCGAAATCTGCCAGCTTAAGTGAAAAGCATTATTTGGTTTAGATAATTCTAAGTTGTATAGCTTGCAGACACAATACGTTGAGGATCGTCGCAGCTCTATGGGTCCAAATTCCTCAAAGGCAATATCTTTCATACTTCAGTGTCTGCCTGAATTAGCGCGTTGTTGCAATAAGAAGATCTACTATCTGCGCCCTGTAATTGTTTTTTTCTCACTAATGACTTCTGGGCATTAAAGATTTGAAATCGATAACCCTATCTTAAACAAGGCATTGGGCAGATATACAACACATTCATATGGCGAATGTGACACCTGATTTCCATAGTCTTTTTGGTCCAATTGTGCTTGCCCTCACAGTTTCTCATTTCAGCTGAAGGACGTAAGTAGGCATCCACTGGGCTGCAAACATCAACCTGCAACACTGTTTAACAACTTATGTCAGGCAAAGTGGTTAAACGCTCTCCCTAAAGTTCGGAAGGACTAAATCAGGATTACACTTGCAGTAGTGTGAGGGACTCAGGAATCTGCACAGTTGTCCAAGATCGGTGAATTTCGATGAGAGAATACCCAACTTCCAGTTTCATCGTCTTTGAAAGCAGTCTTTGCGTGTCACACTAAGTGCCACCTTCTCGCAGTTGCTTGCGCGTCGATATTTCCATTTCCCGCGAATAGAAATGCAGCTTCCCTTCGATTTAGAGATCAGCAAAATATCGTTTCACTTCATGCTTCTCTCATTGCTACACTCACCTTGAAATCGCTTTGTTCCGGAGTCTAGGCCTTCTCTGTTCTGTGCGATGTTATGTGCGATTAAACCCATATGCGTTGAGGTAATTGTTCTACTGTCATGTCTGGCGCTACCTCTTGCAAGATTTTTCGGTGAAGTGGCAGTAAGGAAAAAAAGACGATGGAAGTAAATGCAATGATGTAATGAGTGGAAACGCATTCGTCCAAATGGTGGTGCTAAGAGGCTAATTTGAGCTTTAGGTCAGCAACCGATTCTGCAAAGAATCATGCGTGCATGATCGGCGCATAACGCGATAAAAAACTGTAAGTGCAGTCATTTACCAAAGTTTTTAATTTTAAGAATTAGGGCCGCGCTAGCATTCATCATAGACAAGTGAGAATAGCTGAGCACTTCACTAAATAGATGTAGCAGGAATAATTAAAAAACAAATCAACTTTATACACCCTCAAATTGATGCTGGATGATTCGATTGCTTTAAAAACAAAATTGTCTAATGGTTGTTTAATAAACATTACTAAAATGTTCATCGGTTATCGTCTTGTCTTTTGGTCTTTCTGAGGACCCTATGTAACTATCCTACTGCGCTGACAGCAAGGATGCTTATGCAGGCAGCCTTTATGCTTTACGTAGAGAGTTCGTCAACCATGGTGTTGTTCGAGCATGATAGCCAGGTTAACTCGATGTGCTCAGCAATGCTACGTAAGCTGAAGTGCCTTAGAGAGATCTGAAGCTCCTCAGCTTCCAATGACGACTGTAGTGCGCTGAATGATCGACTACTTTGATCCAGCTGGGGAGTTGGTACAGAAACACGTTTCTATTGCTTAACGCTCTCGAAGGCTGAAAAGTGGAGGATAATGTAGCTGAGTAAGTAGATCCCTTTCCTCTCTTATGATGCAGATTTTACCGCAGTGCTATATGGTCCTGCTTATGCATATCACATGCCTCCAGCCTGCAAGTCTCCCTGTGGTTCGTGTAGGCAAGTGTGCCCAGTATTACATGTAAGGCTAACTGGAGTGTTACCATTAAATATGATATTGTGCATTGCATTACTCAAGCGATGTCTACTTCTTAAGTTAACAAGTATGTTACAGGAACCCATTTATGCCTAAGTGACCTGACTGCTAGTTTGCACTAAAACTTGCCGCCAAATTAGCGATAACAGCCAGTAAAATTGCTTCAATATTCGGTGATCATCCCATGGCGTCATAAAAAGAATTTACTGGCCACTCATGGCATTAACTCTTGAGTATAATGACTGGCATGAAAGAAGGAAATCTTCATAAGCTGAGGCATTTTTAGGAAAGGACGATATGCAAACTATGGACTTAAGTTAAAGCATCATTCACATAGGTGTTTATATTCAATTTTATTTAAGACGGACCTACTGAAAGGTGCTGATACTTAGGCATTGCCATAGCATAAAAACTTTCCGTTTAGGTTACCCTCCAAGCATCTCTTTTTCGTGGCTAATTTGCAAAAGAATCCTAAAAAAGTACCCTACCTTTGATTATCCACTCCTGAGAGATTGTGTTAGTTTGCATTAGTTGCACCTTAAATGCCCACGAACCGCACCAAGTCGATCGTGCCAACTGCACTCACTCTGAATAGGGGTTAAAATGTAGTTGATGGGGTGAGTGAGTCGGATGTGGACATGTGTTCGTGACATGCACCTCATTGCTAACTAATCTGCATTAACCGGTAGATAAAAGCGTCTGTTCCGATCGCGCAGCGTAGTGGTTATCTGTTCGGAAGGTCCACAAGAACCTCGGCACACGCTCGTGCAGACAACTTAAAGTTTAAGAACAATTTTATCATCAAAAGAGGCGATAAAGCCGCATTTGTGGACAACTTTGCTCGACTTTCCCGGCAATCTTCAAATTCCAACGCGTAGTTGAGAGAAGGTAATGAAATCCCGTTTAATTTGGTACATCGATCGAGTTAAACTAAGTTTAGTTTGAAGTTGTTCCATATGAAGTTTTGTGAATTTTGCCAGCATTGGGTACTGACACCACGACCATGGTAGCAGTTGAAGCCTTGGGCAGTGCAAAAGCAATGGTTAACTCTTCATTTCTCTCCACCTAAAAGTGAGAAAACAAGACCAAAATTGGATTGCTGACCCTGCCACTGACACACGTTTTAATTGAAATATAATTGTTTTATCCTACCGGGCGTTTCGTGAGGTCTCGATTATTTTGTAATAGCTGAGAGGAAATGACCAAGACGTGCAAAACTTTTGCCTGGGCTCTTCAGCGCCCGCGGTCGTTGCCATTTCTGTTTTGGCTCATCAGATCTACCATGTGTTGGTGGTAAATATCCTTTAATGCTGCTCTGGTCAGAAAGACTCGACGCGCTACATATCCACTTTTATGGAGGTGTATTCTGGAGCGAACTAATTTCCTAATGCCTATTTCGCCCTCCTGACTGTTACTTTGTCACACTTCTGTGATAGACTCATTTACTTCCCTTCCCAGATATTAGATAGTTGTTCTCCTAACTGCAATTTGTGGATTTCCTAAAGTACAGATTAGCCTTTATGTTTAATTAGGGAGCTGAGAACTAGAGGTGCAGTTGGCTACTCTGATCTTGTTTGTAGTCTCACATCTGCAGGTACGTCATTCACGTAAAAGCTATTTTCTTGTGTCTTTAATCCGGAAAAGCACTCGAGCTCAGTTTGTTTGCTGGAGGTAGTCCTAAAAATCTTGCTGAGCTTGGCTCTTACCTCCTTCCTCCTTCCCTCTATTCTGGTTGGCTGAGATGGCGTTAGTTGCGCATCATATGCTACCTTACTTTAAAAACAATACCACTCCAATCACCAGTCCCTATAAATAGCCATGAATAAGCAGCTAACTGTATGAATGAAGTGGTAGGTGGATGCCTTAAACGTGGTTGGCTTGTAATCCCAACTTTAGTCTCGTTCTTGCCTCATTTGCTTTGATTGAGCAATCGGTGGATGGATAGCTTAATAGGTAAATTTTATTTGAAGTAGATGTGCAAGAAGATTTTTGATTGCAAAGTTGGTGGGCTATTGAAGGGAATTTCGGAGCAGTTGGCTTACATGGCAGGAGTGAAGGTGGTGATCAATTTACAGAAATATTTGAAGTGACTTAATGGCAATTCCGATTTGCAGATGCTGCTCCCGGTGTGTAGAGATTAGGTAATTGAGCTATGATGAAAGATTTTGGGGAAGTCAGTGCGTATTTATGACCATGCATACTACCAGTGTGGTTTGTTTCACCATCGAGACATCGGCAAACGTATTGTGTAAGTTATGTTGGTGGAAAGGAATTAGCGCTGCTAGCGCACAGTGAGTCGTCATTACTACGATGCTGTTTTACATCCACCATAGCGAAAGCTGCTCTGTTGGTGGATTATTAGGCACTGCGTGTCTGCCTTTGTTTTCGAAGAGGCTGTATTTAGTTAGCAGAATTGACCCACCGTTGATCAACTTGTTAGTGAATTAGGACTCCTAACGATACTGACGCAGAATAGGTGATAGACAAATCCGCAACTGATTAACTGCTTCCTAAGAATGGAGCGTAGAAATTGGTGGCTTAGATTCTAAAGGGTAACCTAGTAAGGGCAACGAGATGTAGGAAAAGCAGCAAATCTTCTATTTTCGAGCACATTTTCCAGCATGCACTTTCTATTCCACACTTGATATCACTAAGCGCAGGAAGCTCAATGATTATATTGCAACGCAACAATACAAATCTCTCCTCTTGCTCTGTTACATAAACATGGGGGGCTTAGTGACACTCGAGCAATAAATTTGACCTCCAACCTGTCGAAACCGACTTCAGACCAGAAAAACCAATCAGTTGAAAAACACCAAAAAACATTAAGGTATGGTTGTTATTGAGGCGCATGCTACAGATTACCGTGTCAAAGAGGCCTCTATATATGGATAGTAGGTACATATCTGCTCTGACCCCACTTAACGATTCCACATACAATGAGTGATAATTACCTTGCTTTCTTGCTCACGCACACTGGCCAAAAATGATTTTATAACCCTTGAGATGAAATGGCATCGCTTACCACCATCAATGTGGCTATAAGTGGAAAAGGGAATATCCAATGGTCCCTTGCATCTAGTATAAACGCTTCTAAATGCCAAAACTTGCCCATAGCTCCTGGTGAAGAAGTTGATTACAGAAAGCAAGACCTATAACAACCCACAGACTCCCAACAAACAGTTTTGTGAGGTAGCGCACAAAATATATCAGTGTGCGAAAGCACCTTTCCAATGCAAAGTGAGGCGACAGAATTCCCACATTTTGTGTCCACCTGGAAAAAAGCCAAGCAAAGCCTGACCTTTTGCTAGATAAGTGTAAACGGCTTCAGGAGTTTGACAGAAAGCAGTCTTCTTATTTAGCGAGCCCATTTTGAGCATAAAGAAGTCAGCAGAACAGGCTATACCGCTTACGATTTATGGAAAGTCATTTCCTCTTCCCTACTATTGTACATTTTCGGTCAGTAAAAGCATACAGATCAAGAAGATGGACTTCTGACCCTTGGGCTTCCCAGTCACGCGCAGTGGCTTGTTTAGAGCATCCGTATTTGAATGACTTGAATAATGGAGACTACAAGCTCATGAGGCTGCATGAGTCGAAGAACGGCAATGTTGCCTCCCCTCATCAGTCATTTGCTAGCCTTCAAAACCTGAGCACAAAATTAGCCAATTCGCAACACAAAATACTATCAGTTATTGGAGCAGTACCGGTAATAAATTAAAGTGACATGGGCGGAATAACCCAAACTCATCATAATTCCTCTCCCATATTTCAGCAAAATGCATCTTCGGAACGATTATAGCAGTGATTTATCAGGTCGTTATGCTGCATATTTGGCAGAAAACGCGAATGCGCCGGACTGAACAGGTCGTGATTTCACACTGCAGTCTGCCCTTCAAGCGATGTTAATAGCCTCTCAACTACTTTCCACGCTAATAAGTTACGTGTGTCTCTACACTGCTTCGAGGAAATGTGGCACCTTGAATGGTATACTTAAAGGTCTTCTCATTTCATTACATTAAAAATCTGTTTTCTTTCACTTCGTAAAATCAGGAAAAACATGAAAAGACTCGCCCATCGTGGTTGCAAAGTGGTCCAGACGATATGTTTTAGTTTAACCCGTGGTACCTCTACACGGACTCATCTGGTTGTGATAGCATCTTATCCGCATAGTCAACAGGGTTCCCACGCATCATAACTTCGCTCAGACTAAAACATTTTGCCTTTTGACCTCTTTATTCTGGTCATGTCCAAGCATTCGCAGATAGGCTTAACGGTTCAATGAATTTAGGAAGTAGGAAACCGCTGACCATTAATTACATTTAAATATGCCCATTTATAGCACATGGACCAGAATTTAAAGAAAAAATGTGCGATAGGAGTATGCATGCCTATTTAGAGAGCATATGTTAAAATAGTTGACCGCGGATGATTAATGTCGCCACTGGAACTAAAGGGATCCAAAACGTAAATAAATAGAAGAATCTTTACATGTATTGCCATGAAAAGTGACCTCTTTTTAAGCAAATGGATAGCCTGCAATAATTTGGCATTAATTTGTAATCGTTCTGCGTGTCGAAAGCAATGCAATGGTGATTTTATCAACAGAATGATGACAAATTTTGCGCGCTGAGATCTGCTGCTAGCGGGAAGTTGGACGAGTCCATTTTCTTAGTACACATACGAAAATGGCATACCAAATGATTCCACGCTAAAAGTACCTATTTGATGAAAAGGTGCTGGGCTACAAGAAAAACATAAAAGATTGTACGATTTTGTTAGAGAAAAAGCGATCTGCTTCATTTTATGCGAACAAATTGCACCATATACAGGTAATTTTAAAAGACACAAAAGTAAAATATAACAATCATTGTGAACTAAGCTTAGTAAATGGAGGAATACCTACAGGGCTGACATAAATTCATGTTGACTTGAAATTCGTCCCGTATGGTATTCCATGCAGTAGAGGCATATTCCTGAATCCCCTGTATAATCATCCACAGCATATTCCAATATAATGTCATAATACAAATATGATCTTGAATAAAGCGAGTGAGAAGTGACTCAAACCAGCAGAATCGTATTGGGCACTGGGAGGAAACATTACGGTTGACCATTGTTTTCAAGTAATGAAGCAAAATTTTAGCATCAATCACAACGTATACCAAAGAATACTGAAGATGGTTCTCAGGCTCACGTACTTTTTGGTGCAATAAAACGAGACCAAGGGTTCTAAATACACTCGGGCAAACAGGGCAATATTCAGGCAACAAGAAATGTAATGAAGGGGTTGCGCTGGCCAAAGCTATTGCTGTTTAGTAAACACTTCCTTCTTAGGGGCAGACGACAACCTTCTAATCATAGAATTCGTAGTCGCCGACAGCATTTTGTCTACGAGAAGAATTCTAGTGAACATGCCTCACATTGGCAATCCAGGATGACAGAGACACGCTCAGAAGTACTTGCCACCCTAGGCGTTTGTTAAATTTACAGAGAATGTCGAGTTCTCCTATCTCAATGCATAGTGAAGAGGATACCAATTCAGCCCTTTGTGGCATTGCACCACTACTTTGGCATTCACCAAAATATATCACTAGAATATCAAAGCTGGCAATCCAATGACAATGTCAAGCATTGCTAAATGTTGGTTTTACCTTAGAATCCAGTGAATAAAGCATCCCCAAATAATCAAGGACAGGAATAGTGTCCTTCCGGTCGCCTATGAGGATGTCAGAGGTTGGCGATCCTGATTATAGCCCCTTCTTGAATTTGCAGACGCACCGGTCGGCCACTACTGGGGATAGCATGATTAATCAGACATTTACAAAGAAAAAGAATGCAATCTGGTGACTTCCAACATTTTCGTGTGCCTAACTGCATATAACTGCTCAGACATTCTAGACTCTACACTTGTACTCCTGCACTGAACTCAACAAATCTTATCTTTATGCACAGTGTATGGAACTACCAACTGTATCGAAAAATTACTATATCCAAGAGAACCTCGTTCAAACGAAGGCGGAATTTAAGGGATAGCAGCTGAGCTTACTTTATTTCTCATGGCCAATGAAACTTCTTTTAAATATGACAGAAATATGAATAGGTGACTTAAAACGCCAGATTTAACGCCAAATTCTATTATTTGATTGTAATGAAGGCAGGTATAACCCCAAACATTAAGTTGTATCCGTGATAGACGCAACCCACGAATGAGGCTGCCTCCCCTGACACCGGTGCTGGTGAAGAAGCCTCCGAATTGCATGGAGGTAGAAGAGGCAGCTGACAGTGTAAAAGATCTCCTCTACTACTTTACCCCCTAGCACGAAATATGTAACGCTGGTGTTGTTTGCGTGCAGCAATTTCCAAATAAAAGATTATGCACCTGATCCTACTGTGCTTTTCACATTACCAGGCAGCAATCATGTGGTACAAGGGCAAAGTGCTGAAGGGAGTATGAACTCAATATGCGGAAGTGTGAAAATGCATCACTTTGCAAATCCACCGTTGCATTGGTTGGATAGTGTGGATGTGCCATTTGCTAATAGCATGTTTGGCAACGCAGTCACTGAATTTTAATTACTTCTGAAGGTATTTTAATTGCCACGCATTCTGACATGAATAAAAAATGCTCTTTGCAGTGAGTGACTTGAGTACTGCTCAAAACTGGACCTGAGCACAGGTTAATGCATGCGAGCCATAACTTACCTTGTAATGGTTTGCACTTTTGACTTAAGCAACAACATGCCCTTAAGTAGAAATAAACCTTGAAGTGTCACAGTCTTAGGCTACGTGGGAATGGAGATGAAGCGGATTTCGACGTTGATAGCTTTGAGGGAGATCCGGAAGACCGACGGATCATCCAGCTGCTCAGCATGGTAAAACTGGCATCACAGTACCAAAGGTCGGAAAAGGCGAGCAACTGATTAGCAAGCGGAGAATTTGAAGAAGTGAGAGTGAGTGATGCCCAGAAGCATGACAATGAAGGGACCAATTGAGCGCCCTAAGGGCGTTATTTTAAGATCAAATGTAATCACAGTGAAGTTACAAATTGCTCTCCTGTGCTACCATGTAATGGTATTATAAGCGTGTAAACCGGCGTTGCAGAGAGGTGGTGTGGGATTTTCCTATGCCTCCTTATGTTGCACATGTCTGTCCCTATTCCCATACTTTTACACCACTTCACTTTTCTCCATCTTTGCTCCCTCCTCATATTTCACCTTCTCGCCTTTGAATCAAAATTATTCTCGTAAAGGGCAGGTTTTTTTAGCACTTATGTTGCTTTCCCTGATAAGAATCACTTTGTTATTTCTATCTCCAAGACCATGATCCAGTAGCAATTCCTTTTGATTCAAAGTGTTATTTTTGTTTTGTATCTGGACAGGTTTATGTAGAAGCTTATTTCTCTAGCACTGGTGGCTGGGGTAGAGGGAGGGGTGGCGGTAGCACATGGCTCCCATCTGTCTCACACCACACCACATAGTAGCTAATCATATGATGTACAGCTGGACATGTCCACTATCTTGCTAACATCTACATAGCACGCAATGATAGGTTTCTTGGAAGCGGAATGAACCTGTAAATGTTCCAGGCAATGCTATTCAGTCTTCGCGGTTTGTTCGTTATTTTAGCTGAATGACTTCTCGTAGGTCTAACCTCTCACCCCTTCCGGTTATAACCAGTTTACTTTTATTCGTTTTGCTGGCAAGTGTAGCATCCTTAAAACAAAAATGCTGCTACTCTTAAGGGTGAATTAACATGAGTTAGAAAGGAGCCTGTATAAATGCCCATAATGAGTGATGGAATGGTAGGTTTTTAGCTCCTATGATGGACTGTTTCGCCTGAGGTAAACAAAAGCAGCAACTTCTAACTTAATTTCGGAAAATACAGTAGAATGTTACATCAAGTGGTGTTTGTGTAAGGCACACTCAGGGTTGAATATAAACATGGTTTACGATATCATTGCCGATATCGTCGATATTTGAATGTGATTGATGAGGCGAGTCAGCCATGCAGGGCTAACTAAACGGAAGTGACTTGTGACCCTTTCATTTTTCTATAGTCTCCACTCCTGCTGCCGCTTTCGCAATTCCTACACTTCATGCCACTTTCTCACTTCAACAAGGAAAATTGCCGCCTTAACACGATGCGTGGCATTTGTGGTAATCCATATAGGTACACGTTGTTGCAAATAAATAAGCCCAAGGGGTAAGCAAAATATTGAAACAGCTGCCAAATTTAAGGTCTAAAAGGCAAATTCTACTTCTACAGGGCGATCGAAGTGGGTTGACACACCCACTAGTAGCAGCCTCTGTACG
>CABFON010000055.1:0-19692 GCA_900683695.1 Echinococcus oligarthrus
ATGCCGAGGTCAACCGATCGTCATGAATGTGTATGCTTGGAACAGCCTCGCATGCTCTCGAATCTCAACCAGACAACCATATTTCGTGAGTACAGACCTTATCTACGCTGAAATTATGATAGCGCACACATAAATACAAGCTCATCACACCTTTAACGCCTTTTATTGCAGCTTATTTTAGTTAACTTCGGTTCCATTGTTTTTTTTTTAGTAATTGTAGCATGCTAATTTGGATTTGGATCAGTTTAGGGCTTCTTCGCTCCACTTTACACATTTCTGTATAGGCAACAGCCAAATCCTTATAAATCCCTGCCAATAAATACTAAATCATAGCTAAATCAACCGTTTGCATGTTTTTAGCATTTTAGATGGCTGGAAGACAATCGACAAGAATAATAAATAGTGAACCCCAAGTATAGTTCTATATTACTTCACCCATCTTCACATTTTACCTGTTTGTTGCACTTTTGCATTAAAAAAGATTTCTAGGCAGGTTATTTCATGCAGCCTTTTTTCCTTAAAATGGCAATTACATCAGAAATGATGCTTTTACCTGGTTGTTATGCTGCAAAACTTACCAAGCCATTCTTGAAGGAAGAAGGTGAGTACCATTGGGGTTTGCTGATGCTTAGTAACATTTGTTTAATAAATTAGCACAAGCTGTTTGCTCTTGCATCATTTTTTCTCTACCCATCAACTATTTGGCATATTTTAATGACTCCGAAGCAATTAAAAATGTATTACAATGATCCAAAAAGGTTAGGTGGATATATTATGGAATACGCCGCTCTCTAGAAATTGCCATTTTCCATGTTGAATAATTCTTAAAGAAAACAGTAGTTTAGGAAAAAAGCAGCAGTATTAACAGAGGCTTTAAAAAGACTTTTAAAGCTTATATATGAAGGGTGTAGGCTTTTGCTTAATTTAAACCTACGCAAAGCTGTCATATTTGTTTTTGATTACGGTGTTCCTAGTAATTTCTGCAGTGATTTAGCTCATACCACTTCGAGGAGATAACGCATCTAAAAGAGTAAGGAAAAATATTTTATCAAAACTATAATCTCCAAAAATAATTCAGCCACAAATAAAATGTCTTTTTCTGTCTGAAGTGCGCAGGATTGCCCTATGCAAACAATTCGTTGTAATTTTTGCTGTTGATATTTCAGCAGTTTTTAAAAAGCAAACTCAACATATTAAAGTTTACCCTATTTATATTTTCATATACCCTTAATATGAAGGACGAGAAGCCTGGGTTAATGCTGATGCCTTGATTTAGTATTAAGTCCACTGTCGACGAGACACTGTACTGTTGAGTAAAATATTTGGCATAAACCCTTTTCATAAGCCCAACTTTGTTATAATTTCTACACACTTTTAACCTTTTACCTGCCAAAATTCTGGACACCTTAATAAACCTCCCAAATTGTGCTTTGTTTCTTGCCTCGTGGCTAGCTGTTTTACCCCGCACTCTTCCATAACTCATGTCGTTTGTTTAGGTTAGTGTGGGTCTATTCGGCAAAGCCAATGTCCGCTTCGTCAAGAATGTGAAGAGTCGTGTGAATGTCACGGTGGGCTGTGTGCGCTACTTAACAGCAAACTTGATTTGACCCAAATAAAATTAAATCTTGGGTGCGATACACATCATACAACCCATTGCTTCAACACTCTTCTCATTTGCACACTACATAACTCTACCGTACCCCCGTAAGCTCATTCTTTAATTAAATCCTCTTTCATGCATTATTTCAACTATTCCGTATTTGCATCTCTTTTTGTTGCCCCAATCATCCTTTATTTCAAAATCCAACTTTGCTCATACACTTATAATAAATTATGGCACTTATGACAATTGTTCCCTTTTGATCAGTAATGGGCTAAAAGTAATGGTTGTGGAAATTACTTAAAGAAGGAACTTAAACTACTTGAAGCTTGGCAGAAGTTCTTTTACAAAATCTCGTTAGCATGCAAAATTGCCTGTTGCCAGGTTAGTTTTTAATGAGGAGAGTTAAAATATTTTATTATCCATATACACGATCATGTTGTTGACTTGTTCAGTCCTCGATCAATTTCCGGTACTAAAGCCAGATAGTCCAGTTTCCACAAGTACTTAGTTTTATAAAGATTAGTGTTTAAATATGAAATTTACCTATTTTTGGGCGTTCTCTGTATTCTGTTTTGTCCCTAATTACAGAGGCTGTGATAACGGCCTCCAACTTTTCAATAACAAATGACGATAATGGGTTTAAAGAAGATGTGAATCTAAAGCTTGCGGATTCATTCATTGACTAGTTTATTCCTCCCTTTAGTAGTTATTATAGGCTAAAATTAATTTTTTGATGCAAAATGAGAAGGAGAGCTCCTAAAATCTTCCCAATAAGTGAAGTTACGAGGGTATTGCATTTAGGCAACCGACTTATTACGATTAAAGTTGTAAGGCACACAATAAACTATTTCATAAGTTAAAAGTAAACCTTTGATAAAAACGATTGGTGTTTTGCTTAAAAATGTACAGTAATAGCACGAATAAGCAATTTTCGTGCTAAGACTTTTGAATGGTTTTGCTTAAATTTAAATAAATTGCCCAAAAACCTCTGCAATACCTTTTGCCTCGCTAAAATCAACCTCTTATTTTATTAGCCATAAATTTTAAAAGATAAAGCCTATATTTGACCTATCCAGGCCGTCGCATTAATGCCGGAAATGCTCAATCTTTGCAGGTGTTTGCAGCTAAGTATAATTATAACTGATATGGAGAAAATTTGCAAAGTACTGATATCAACAGGCTTAAGCATTAAGTTAAGCACTCGTCAACTTGTATAATGAGCGTTATGGATGGAATATGGTGCATTTAAAGAAAAATGCACATTTTTAAAAAGTTAAGGACTTAAGAGCAGGATGTACTAATGAAGCGCGTGACGTTGTGTGTAGGGAATCTTACGCTTTGGATTGCTTGATGCTTTGCAAAGCAGGGTATGGAGTACTTCGTCTTATCCAGATTTAAGTAGATGAGAGAAAGCAGAGGCGTAATTTACGGCGTGCACCCTCACACGTTAAGGCAAATTACACAGAAGCGGCACCGAGTACGGTACCCTAACATTGCGGTTAGCCCAAATAATGGGGAGTAAATTGATGAATACCCTGGATGTTGGCCGCAAAGGTAGGTGCCAAACAGAGCAAATGGTTGGTGTGCATAATGATTGCACTAACTGCTGTTGATCTCTTTTAGTGACTTTAACAAAACTATTTCAAAATTTGGTCTCAATGATGATCCTAATTTTGTTTAATTAGATCCACTTGATGTGATTTTTTACAATTCGCACTCATCTGCACCTACGCACCCGTCTAGTGCGTAGCTCTAAGACACCCGTCCACTCTATTGTGTTGAGGACAAATTGCAGATATGGATGTTTAAAATTAAAAAAAAATATAACACCGAAACTTGTGCTTTGGGCAATGCATGCAAAAAACAGGATATTTCCCTTCAAATTGTTAACGACACCTAATAAATTTTACAATTACCTGCTACAAACAGCTTGCTTTAAGCCCTTCGTTACCAGCAGCATAATTCAAGTTAACTTTATTTGTGCTTACCAGCTTTACCTCGTCAAAATGCCCATTAAACTGATGTTTGGTCGAGCTCTTGCAAACACTATCAGGTGAGGGTGAGTTTTTCGGATAAAAATAATATGCTGAATTCAATCCGAGACCTTATTGTAGGCGTTACATGGTGGAATGAAGCAAATCAACCCCAAATTAGCTGCGTGTCCCAACGAAAGTTAATTTAGGGGTATAGTAACAATTACTTAAGACCAGCCTACGTGAAAAAGTGGGCTTCAAGTAGTAAACAGAGGTATTATTATAATGTTTCGTTTTTTACTGGCTGTTGTATTTGTCATGGGTGAATAAAATTTGCGTCACCTCTTTTTTATTGCAAGTGTCTGCACCTTTGAATGGTACAACACCAAGACATTCCTCAAAAAAGACAATAATTTTTACTAAAGTATGCCAAAATATACCTTGTAAAGCAAAAAGCAAGGTTGTTTGTATTTTTACTCTGCCACAAATTTAATTTTGACGCAAATTGTGCTCTATAGCTGTCTGGGCGGGCAAATTTAAAAATGTGTGTTGATTGCGACAAAAGTCGAGCAGTGTGGCCACCAAAAGGTATTTTATGCAAAAATCCTCATGCACCCCACTGAAAGTCACCTATTTGCTTTTCGCAAAGGATTAACTTTTGCTCTAAATGATTCAAGCTGTGCAACAAAGAAGAGTTCCCCGCAGAGGTGCTTTGATGAAACAAATTTGAGCCAAACCTTGGATGAGCAATTTACATTAGCGTAATAAAAGCACCTCTTTGAAGTTACATGCTTCAATTTCGGTTCGATTTACCAAATTTGAAGGTCAAGTTAGGGATCCTTCCTGTACATAACAAAAGCACTATTTCGTAAACTTTTACAATTTATTATGTTTTTTCTAAATGGGGTGTAAAGAGGACTCTCACCGCCCTATAATTTTTCAAAGAGGGGTTTCTTCTTCTTTCAATAAGGTAGGCATAGTTTCCGAAAAAGTTCACTGAGTTTTGTATAATATTCAGTCTAGAAACTATACCCTTTCAAATCCCTATTATTTAAAATAAGCGTGTAGCATAAATAACACCTGTCATAGCAGACAGCTAATAAAATCCTCCGACTAATTACTTGTCAAACTTGCAAGTTACTAAAATACTTTAATTTTCGGCCTGAATCTGTTGTTCGAGTGGATCGTAAAGCATCTCCTGTCCAACAGTGTAGCAATGTATTAATTTTGACGGCAAAATCTACACACATTTCATCTTTTCCTCATAGGTAGGCTTGCTTTACTTTATGAGTAAACTGCATTCTTCTTCAAACTGTGCGTTACCGTAGAGTGAGTGGGCTAGGCAGATGATCAAACAATTTGATTAGGTATATCATGCTACCTCATCTTCTGGACTCCCTAAATGGTGTTTTAAATCATAAAAAAGTTGCTTGATGTGACATATCTTGGACGACGAAGTGTTTTAAATTTTCAGCTGCATACGAGAAGTGGTTTGATGATAATGGAAATACCTCTGAATGCAATCAACTAATATTTGCTTAAAAGGGAGGTTGATGGGCTTGATTGATTTAGCTGAAACTGAGGATGTATGCAAGTCGAATTTTGCTCAGGTAACAACTTTAAAAATCCGCAGGTATATTCATCCAGGAAGGACTCACGTGGAGCACTAAGAACAAAAATTACCATGTATAAACCAATATATCGCACTTAAATGTGGCATCACAGGTCTCAAAATGATAACATTCTCTCTCAACTAATGATGCAAGACGAGTCTGTTGTTTTCTCCTTCCAGAAGAGGATTATGTCAGTTGGTGTCAAATCATCAAATTTTGACTACCGATTAGTTTACAGTAGTTGATTTAAACTAAAGGCTTCCCAAATTTGGCTTATTTTGCCATTAATTGCACAAGATCTGTAATCCTTCAAAAAGACAATTTTGATATCAACTCGATTACAGTGCAAAACATTGCCATTTTGGTAAAGTTTAAAAATTGCTAAAAAAGCGAAAGGTTGCTTAAATGGTTAACAAAATAACACCGGTATTTAGAGGATTTTTCTACAAGTTTAGGCAAATGTCCAATATTTACTCTGAAGGGAAAAGCAGCGTACAAATTAAGTTACTTAATGCAAACATAGTTGCAAATGTGACAGACAAATGGAGCGCATTGTACCAAACTTACATGCGCTTCATTTGCCAAGATTGTCAGACATACCTGATTTTAATCAAAATAAGGTAAAAAATAAGGCAAATGACTTTATTTACAAAATTATTGCTTGATAAAATCCTTTTGAGATAACTTAATCCACGATACTCTGCCTTTTATAAATTAGCTTCAGGTAAAAATCCGTAATTTATAGATGCATTAAGATGTAAAACTTTAGAACGCATGCTTTCATGCATCTTTTACCCATTACTTTGATCCCGAATAGACCTAACAAAATTGCACTTCCCGGAAAAATTACATCTGCATATCTGGGTTACTTCAGCATACAACAGCACTTAAAAGGAAAAAAAGTGAAAAACTAAACAAGAAATCCTTTCGTCTATTTTAAGGATGAACAGAATGGTGTTAATTACAAAGTTGGTGTGCAAGAGACTCTCAGGACTAATCGGCCAGTCGGGAGAAAATCACACCCTTTTAAGGCAATACAAACTACCAGAAATAAAAATTATAAATGGAAGGATATGCCAGTAATACTGGGGAAGATTAGGATGCCTTCTCACTAGCGTCATCAATGTTTCCAATCCAAGCTCTCAAAGAGAGTCGCCACGTTTTTTGGGTATCAGGCAATTGCGTTTTAATTCCCTTTTTTTAAATACGGTGTTTTACACTGGTAGTTTACTTATTACTAGTTTAACTAAATCTTGATTTAAATCGTTTATTTACAATATTTCTGAAAACAACTTAGCAATATTAGAATCAAGCTTTCGAGATATTATACTAGTAAATTGCAAGAAAGCTTGAAATGAAAAATTCATCACTTTTTATTTTAGGGTTCATTTGCCTTGAAATTCCATAAAAATGTGAGTTAGGAGAAGTGAAAGCCATTTTTATAGAGACAAACTTATCTTATTGTGTGTCAAAATTTAGTCAAGCTTATGCAGAAGTGCGAAAAAATGCAAAAAATATGTTGTATATTGGATTAATTGGAGCTCCTCACCGCAATCTGCCAACTAGTTATTTAATTAATGCAATTTTTATCATTATCAACACAATAAAATATTCTCTTAATATACTTATAGCCTGAATGCGGAAATTGTGTTGCAGAATGTCTGTGACTATCCTCAATGCTCAGGTTTCTATCGCCATCTCGATGTTTATGTCCGCAGTTTGGCAAGTCTTGTGCTTTGTTGGGTTTTGCTGATGACTTGAAGAGTCGCACACGTGATAAGTCATAGTTAACTCGATTCAATTAAGTAGCAACGCTGATAATGTTGGTTGGCTAAAAACCAAACCCAGACGTCACATATAAAAACATCTGTACAAAATGATCCTGCGGCAGCTGGCCACAGAGTAGCTAAGACGGTGTCGACTTGGAAAGACCAGAAATTAAATTTGACAGATTTAAACGCAGTAAACCTAAGTTGATTCTGAATAAATGCTATTTAATATTCCCGAATGTAAAAGCACAATCCTTACATGCCTTAGTGCACATTTTTTGCGCAAAAATAAATAATGTAATGAATTTTGTTATTAAGGGCCAGGACTTGTCTTTGGCAAAGTTGTCCTCATTTCCAAAACATGAGAAATTCAGAATTACCGCCCAAATCTATGCCAAATTACTACCAATGGCTAGTACATTCCTCTCCTCTTTGGTCGCAGTTTTTTGTTTGTCAAAATTTGGAGAAAGAATCACGACGATTTTGCATTCTCTTCACACCCTATAATACTAGCCTTATTGTTTACTTTTCGTGAGATGTTACTACAAATAAATTTGTAGATGAATTTTGCTTGACGAAAGAACAATTTTGTTACTTTGATTCTCACTTTTAAAGTACGGGTTGGCAAGCCTTTAATATGCTTAAATCAAAATGATTTGAAGGGAAACAAAAATCACGTGCAGTGTACTTTTCTGTTTTTTCTCAAGCTCGTGACAAGTAAAACTTGATTTCTAAAAAAAACTCATCGCGTTAAAATTTAAAGCAGCGAATGCACTTTTTAAAATTGGAATGTTCCTTGGTGAAATGCATCCGCTTCACTGCATTGATTGGCACCAAACTACAGAAGTGCATGTTTACAACTTTTTATTTTAATTAAGCATCATGCAAAATTATTAGATCATTTCGTGCATTCCAAAAGTATTATGCGCTAATAGTATTCAAATAATGCAAGTTGTTGCATTCGTTCAAAAAATGCTGGCCATGATAATTGCATGTGAGTGCAGCTCAGTAAAACAAACGGAAATTCTTCAAAATCCGAAATTTTTGGGGATGCACTGTTTGTATTTTTACATTTAAGTGCTTTATGCGAGCAGGATTTGAGTTTTTTGTAGTGAACGGTTGTCGCTAAAAATTGAAGCGAGTTAAAAGGGCATGAAGAAGCCACTTTACATTTTTATATACACCACTCTTTTGCCTGCTTCACTAAAAGGCGCCAGACCAATAATTTATTGCCTTAAACTTATTTTCAATCCCTATGAAATATAATATTCTCATCCCACAGAGAGTCTAAACCTTTTTAACTATGAGATATAAGCTTTCTTCTTTAACAAAATTTCTATTTAAAGATAAGCGTCTTTTGGGTAGTCAATAATTTTATCCACAACGTTATCTTAGTCGAACCTTGAATAAGGGCGAATGGAAGTTGGAATGGATTTAACTATGGGGTGCATTATTTTCTTCATCAGCTAATTTTTCATTGTCTGTAATTTGACAAGCAGATTTTCGGGAGCACCCCATAAGTAATTATGCACTAAAACAGGGCATGTTTGCTCGTTGAAAAGAAAGCAAATACACGAGTAATATTGAGCTACTCCGGAAGAGAAGTTAGAACTGGTCACGTTTCGTAAGATCTCCTGTTTTATTTTTTATAAAAGCAGCCCTTTAAGAAGTCCTCGGCTCTTTTAAAAATTTGGCCAATGTTTAAAATTACCGATTATTTTTTCTTAAACATTCTTTCTGATTTTGTTTATTCATATTAATACGCTTTACTGTCATCGGTTATATTTTACCACTGTCACAACAGAACTTATTAGACCACCTTTCCATCACCATCCGATTGCTTAAAAATAAGAAAAATAGGATGTATGCTTTATCTTTTATCTTTTTTGCTTTTAAAATTGCCTAGTTCTGCTTTTAGAAAAGACGGAAAATCAAGAAATCAGAACACAATGAACCTTCCAGCATTGTTTTCTAAATAATTTTATCCCTTCTAGAATCGACTGCAAAAGCATATATTTTGTGTTATTTCCTTATTTTGAATTGATAACCATTACTTTTGTCAAAAAACACTACTTTGTACCCAGAAACATAGACGATGCTGACTTGACCAATAAGTTTTTATGAACAAAAATGGCCCAGCAAAACACGTCAAGAGATTACTCTCAGAAGTGGACTTTTTCCTTCATTTTGGCTGAAGAAGGTCCTGCCAAGGCTAAATTGGTTTCAAATTAGCTTAGAGGTATCTTGTAGCCATGATAACTAAGCCAAACGCCTTTCTGATTAAATAAATTTAATTTTTTAATTCCCTCAATTTAATCACTTTTTTCTGACATAATCTAAAGCATCGTTTCTTAGTGCTAAAATATAAATAACTGTATTAAGGGGAAAAGTTTTTGTTGGATATTTTCCCACAGTTCAGTACTAGCAATGAAAAAGTAGAAATTAAAATAGTTTTTGCAAGAGCTTTTACACTATTGTTAACATCTTGGAAAATTTTATCGCCCTTCTTCCTAATAGATTTTAGACGTCACTCTCATGACCGGTCAGGCGGAACTTTTATCAATCAATTGATCGAGAAAGGGCACATCTGTCACTTTCACATCTCATGGTTCTTTCAGTTTGACACTTCATCGCTCATACTATTCCCAAATTTATTTCTAA
Source organism: Echinococcus oligarthrus (assembly GCA_900683695.1). Lineage (NCBI taxonomy): Eukaryota > Metazoa > Platyhelminthes > Cestoda > Cyclophyllidea > Taeniidae > Echinococcus > Echinococcus oligarthrus. Next base: position 9,620 of record CABFON010000055.1, read on the forward strand.
ATACTGATAACTGGTTAAAAGGTTGACATTAATTCAGTTTTTTGCATCAAATTACTGCATGTTTAATATGAGTGGCAAAAATTTGGACTACCACATATTTCTTTTTTATTGCTGAACTTAAGGATTGCGTATAAATCAGTAGGAATGAATCCATGCATGAAATAATCTAAAGAATGGGCATAATAGAATCCAGAAATATACATTGTCACAGCTGCCAGACAGATGCAACGGGAAATAAAATATTTCCTTTGCTAATTACAATAAGAAGTCCTTCATTATACATTCATTAAAAAGGTGACAAAGATCATCATAATGTATTTTGGATTATGACTAGATCTGTCTGGTGTATGGGCTAATGCTGATATTAAGTAGTATAGTCATCTTGCTCTGACATATCTAGAGACTACGGCTGGACGCAGTTGGACCCATCTGAAAAGTAAATCTACCTTACACCCATCGCTGAAAAATATGTGAAAAAACACAAATTTACTTTCATAAAATAATGGCATGTACTATAAGAAAATGACAATTGTAGGGTGGCAAAATCTTATGACATGACACAATCCAGATGGCAGTCTCGTAGGCAGATACGATGTATTTTAGCTCTTAAATGAACATATGATACATAAAATAGGCACAAATCTTCACTTATAATTATTTGTTGTATTTCAATAATTCTGTTTTGTTAATCTAGCCGGATCCTGCCAAATTGCAATATTTTTAAATCAACTTTTATCCTAATCTAAAGGTATTCAACGTACCTTTGATGTGTGCATAATATGAACACGGGAATTGAGTTGCGAAGTCACTGTGACTCCCTTAGTTGCCCGAGGTTCTGCAGACATTTCGATGTCTTTGCTCGTATTCTCCCAATCCTTCTGTCCTAATATACTGTGACCAGCAAAGTTACACTGGTAGTAGGAAAAAGCTAAGAGGTAACACCGAGTTTATCGGCTGCTAAATATTTGATCATGAAGTTAGGGATAAGTAGTACCTGTCCACAATGAACTCTAGGGTTAGTCATTACAGGAAATTTAAAGATAAGCAGATTTTAAAAAGAGCTAATTTTGATTTTTATAAAAATATTTTCTTGTTTAAGCATCCCGTTTTGCCGTCTTAAAGATTCTGGGAGAATTTTAAATTTAAGCAAAACTTGCTGAACACATTAATTGGTATTTAAGTTGGCGTTAACTTTGATAACCTCTGTGAGATAAATGATTTGTGCTTTGGTTTAGCTTTCTAGCTAGCGATTTTATTTAATTGAAAATGAATACACAAGTCAACTTTTCCTGGAAATTCTACTTATGCGCATAATTGAGGTAAAACTGAAAAAAATGATAGAACTAATTGCACATCCCTCCCCAATAGTCTGAGATTCTACACTTGAGTTGCTGATTTATGTAGAATTATAAAACTTTCGTGCCTAAGAGAGCCATACTTTTCAAACATGATTTTTACGATCATAAAACTTACTTAATTCTGCGCATTTAGACTTTTGGCACTTGTATAAATGTTAATAAAAGGATAATAACATGATGTGAAGTAAATTCGTTTGCGCATTTAAACTCCATTTGATTATTAAAATGATCTCCCATCCGAAAATGGATTTGCACTTTACTCCTACATGAAGTTAAAAAAAAATTGAATACTTTGTAGATGCATTTGAAAAACTATACACATTAAACAAATAAATCGGCTATTCCACGGACCTTAAATTTGTCTGAATAAGTGCGGTTTTGGCACATTTTAACTTGACACTTTTTGTAAGTGCTTAGAAATAAAACATTTGCTTGAAATTAAAACATTCAAAGAACTTGAATTTTAGCATGTGAGCTTTAATTTAGGAAGCACAAATGATTTTTAATTAAAAAACATTTACACAAAGGAAAGCGCTATTTTAAACTGCATGTACAATTATGTGGCATAAAAAATTACAAATTTGCTGTTTGCTTTTTGCAAAAGTGGAGAAAAAATCTTTTTCGCTCTGATTGAATATTTATTTGGTTGGGAGTGAACACAATTGTTTAAAGTCGGGTAAATTACAAGATTGTAAAGATTCGAAATTTTTTATGACAGAGTAACGATTGTCAATTTTAGAAATATACGGAATTGTTAAATAAACTGATAAAAATGCTAAACACAAATTGGCAATTACGATTACACCTAATTTTGACTGTAGAAACTTTACCATCGAAATAAATTTTTGATGGACAGACTTGCTACTTTACTTTCCCTTAAGTAGAAAATTGAAATACCTTTTCACTGTGTATTGCTATAGTCACAAGGGATTTTTAGCTGTGAATACAAGACTCAAATCCACTTCGATCCGTAAGCAGAGTACTCCACTTCTTATACAGTGTTTTATCTTCTCTTATACTGCAGTTTTATTTTTTGAAAAAGTGAATTAAATCTGTTGTCAATACGTTGAGTTTTTGGGTTCATAAAATAGAGCTGGGTGAAGTTAAAACGCTCATACTATACCTTGGTCATTTTTATTTCATCTATTAGTTGCGCAGGCGCTAAAGGCTTGACCATCGTGCATTTGTCCGGCGGCATTAAACTTGGACTATGTCAGCTGCCTCTCATCCCTGCTGTACGTCAGCGACACATTTCCCGCCTAAGTATTGTGACTTAATTCGCCTTTTAAGATAAGCTAGAGACGTTGCAATTATTCTTAGAGATCGAAAAATAACAAATTATGTCCTACTTTGTGTGCGTAAGGCAAAACGATAATATTGTTTACCGCCAAAAGTTGTTTCTTAGGGAAAATCAAACAATCAGACAAGCAACTTGTCAATAACCTTCTTAAAATGGGGCACCCTAAAGACATGCATTAAAAATTTCTTCCTGAAGAGAGCCTGGTCAGGTAAACAGGTGGGGAAAAAGTCTTGTTCCTACAGCAAAGAGTTGTTCTTCCGACCAAGAAATTTAACTTGGGTAAGACCTAAACCTATAATTTATGAGGGAATGCGGATAACTTCCTACTTCCCTTCTTGTGCTCTTAATGGTAATTTATCAGCTTATCACTACACTCTTTCCAGTGGGCAAGTGTTTGCAAAATGAGCCAAACCGCTTATAATATAAGGAGAGGAATTGTGATCAGGGACTCTACTGCAAATAAGTAAATGAAGTTATTCGATTAAATCAAAGATTTACAAAGAGAAATGAGGAAGCCGAAATTGAACTGATAGATGTGTTTTGATATTTTGCTCTCATTCCCAGGCAATGTTGTCGGCATTCTTTAAATATGTTTCGTTACGTTACAGTAATTTGATATTCTATTGAAAATTTTACTGGTTGCAGGGCGGCCCTGTTTTACTTTAACTGCTCTTGGTTTCTAAGCACTTCTGTACGTCGGCAATACATGCTTTTGCTTAATACACTAACTTCTTTTGCGATATTAGTAGGTTCTGAGGTGTTTTTGCTCGGCTGCACCATTTGATCAACAAACTACCGAGTCTGCCGACCATGGAATATGAGACAGCAGAGAATATATCTGTAGTGTGGATACAGGCCTTTGCTTTCCGCACTATTTATTAACTTAAAGAGGCTCACTAAATATATTTTTCTGATCAGAGGTTATGATACCAGTTAGCATAGAAGTTCAAGGGGAAAAATTTCTGCGCCATTATTATTACCCACATTTTACCTTTTTTCCTAAATAAAACTGGAAGTTAGCGAGTTGAGGAACCCCTAATACAGGTCAATTGACGGTTTTGCTGTAAATCACACTATCTGGTCTTGTTCAACCTCTCCCCGTAGTAGATGCAGTTTTTAAGATAAATCAAATCATATTTTAAATATTACAACCTCAGAATGCAGTCGATCTTTTTGCGAAAGGTTGGCGGGCTTGATTAACATCCACTTTAATCAACATACTCCGTTTGGATGCCTGAAACAAGATTTGAGTATTGTAGGGTGTAGTAAAGGTTACCAAGAGACTGACACAACTTGTTGCCTTATAATGCATTCACTAAGCACAGGTAGGTTGCACACAGAATGTGCGTTATATTTTAGTCATTTACAAGTTTTAGGGAGAACAGTTTTAGGTGAAACTCGAGGCACGATCTCAGCCGTTATCAAAAGGTTAACAAGAGTGTCTGCCCATTTACCTTTTATTAATAAACTTGTGAATTATAAGTTCATGGCCTTTAAATTGTTATAGCGATTGCTCCAATAAGAAGTAAACATCACTGCCATTGTTTTTTCGCCTGAGGTACTAAGATTTAGACTATTCTTATTCCAAAACAGTCTTGGTGAATAAGGACATAAAATTGGACCTAGGTGAAACTAATGAGTATTATTTTAGCAAAATATGCAACGAATTGTTCATATCTTCGATAATTAAAGGCAAAATGACTTGATTTTGATAAGCTACCCATTTTACTGTTTTCCCAAAAGTTTGTTATTATAAGACGCAGATTTAAAACAAAACTAAGGTGCCAAAACTGCGCAATTGGATATAAATACAACGTTTTGGAATAGTAGTTTGCTGCAAGTTCACAGTAATCCACATAGAAGTAAAAAACCTCATTGAAAGTCTACAAATCACGTGTAGACCGTTTGCTTAGATCAAGTAGCTGCCCAACTTTTCTTTTTTGGCTTTTTTCTTTTCGACTTATGTTGAGCTAAACAGGCTCCTCTGTGTCAGTAGATTCCACTGCAAGTCCTAATCCCATACCAGTGACCAACTTACTTTTGCGGACTGCGACTGGCAAGCCAAGATGGTTAAAACCTCGAATTTTTTGATCTTATTCCAAAAGTAAGTGGAATAAATCTACTAAAATAGAGTGCATCCTTACTGTTGATGGAGAAACTTATCAGTAATATGTACATTCCGAATGCGAGCGGTGACGTCTGCAAATGCACTGAGAGAATGTCACGGATTATTACACTTTACTACTGCCATGTTTGCGCTTATTTCCATGGTGGTTGTTTCAGGATAGCAAAAATCCTTCTATTATTTTATTTTTATTTTCCTTCTATTCCTGTAGTCCTCCTCTACCTCTATAGTAAGAACACTGAAAATATTCACCTTAATGTGATTCAGTACATCTGCCGCATTCACAAGCGATTTGTTAAATAAGTAGATAATGTGATATTTGAAAATTTTTTTATTTAAACGCAGAAACACCCTCCTTATTGATAATGCTTTGACTATAAACCTTTTATTCATGATTTTAAAATGGTTACCAGTTTTTAATAGTTTTAATCATAAGTAAATGAAGCGATATTCGAATGCCATTTTGATAAGATGTCAAAGGAAATTGTGGTCACTTTAACAAAAGAAGTTGCTGAAAATAGAAAAAAGATCACCTGATTTTAAGGGGCTTTTAAAATTGGTTATTTCCCGATTAAGCAATTACCATTATACGTTCCAAAATAATTTTGTGACTTTTTAAATCAAAGTTTCTTGTTAAAAGCCATAAATCGCTAACACCGAATTAACGCCCAACAGTTCCAAACTACTGAATTAAAGTTAAAAAACCAAGCACAACCATGATTAAAATGAATGAGATTAAAAAGACAATAATGTCAAAAAGCTTGCACTTTGCCTGTGCATTATAAAGACATCTTTGGAGAATTTTGAACAAAAATTCACTTGGCTCAAAATTTTTTTCTTTCACAAAGTCAAAATGCTTAACACGTAACAATTACAAACTGTAAAAAAGAGAGTAGGAGAGCAGCAAACATAGACACGCCGGATTGGTGACTCTAGTACAATCATCAACCCTCAGGTGATCCAAAAGCACCAAATATCTGGGCGTCTTGAAGTGGGTGAAAGGAGTGTGTAAACGCAGGCCTAAAAAGCATGTGTAAGAAATATCTTTAAAAGTACAAATTATCAGTATTCGATTAATTAAAATTTCCTGCACAAACAGGTCACAAATGGTGTCGGTTTCCTCAGTTTGTAATTAGTTTGTGGGCTATGTATCTTAGGCTGAGGTCATCCGTACTTTAAAAAATTATGTCGTAAAAACGACTATAAGATGAACTACGGCCTAGACCTTGCATTACTTCCGTGTAGGTAATGTGCTCTAACATCTCTAAAAACAATGTATCGGACTTAGTTACAAGCCTATTAAGGACCAGATGTAAGGGAATGCAAAAATACGTGGAATCATCTGCAAGTCGCGATCTGAATTAGTTGGAAGAGTATATATTCACAGTTTTACAATTTGATCAAAGTTAAAGCTTAAGTTTTAGGACACAAGTAGGAAGTCAGTTATTGCATTCCTCATTATGGGTTAATGTTATAGCTAAGAATTGACTGAGCATCGAGGAAAGTAACTTTTGTCAGATCATTGTAGACTGCATTTCCTTATGCTGTGAGTGTTTTAACATTCGGATTTTTTTAAGCTACGTGGGAAATACTCCATAAGATAGCCTGCTCATCAGTAAAAAAGTTAACAAATTTTAATTTTAACGTATATGGTGCTTCTATAACTCTCTAGGAGTAATGGTTTAAAATTAGACAATGATTATTTTTCAACTGCTTTCGTAGGTCACTTTCGCAAACAATGCAATATAATGTACTCAAATCCGAAGGATTTAGAAGTGGGACCTAATTTTAACCAGCATGCCTGCTGACATGACTTTGTTACATCACATAAATGTGGTTTGCCTTTGATACGAAGCAAAAGGTTTGCGTCGAACTTTGTACAAATATAAACCAGTTTGTCTACAAAAGGCCTATTTTTCTTCTAACAAGCCAGTAGAAGTCGACTATGCAATATTTTTACAGAATTGGTTATCTTTTTTGAATTGTGTTAGATTGCATTTTAAGAAGGACTTCCTTTTTTCATATTTTACGAAAAATTAAGGAGTGCAAAATTTTACATGAATGCTTTACACTGGGTTAGCGATCCCGGCAGAAAAGTGCGAGATCATTACAAGCCATCTCAAGACTTTTTATTACGGCGAACCCCGCTATCAGGAAGTTATATAATTTAAATGGGCTGACCAAACTACCCTCAAGTCATCCTCTGCATTCCTGTTACGAAAGTTCTCCGAGAAGGCTACAAAATTTATTAACACTTAACCGACTCATTTGTGTGCTGTTGGACAATAAAATTAAAACAAATGGAAAGATAATTGAAGGTGGGTTATTTAGCTGATAAGGAGAAAAATTAAATAAAAGGAAACTAAAAAATCACACAAAAAGTAATTTTGAGTAGCCTTAATATTCTTTCACCTTGAATGCTTTGCTTCGTTTATTTTTGTTCGGCTTTCAGTGGGTTCAATAATCCTTATTATTTTGCTATCTTTTGTAGGCACATGTAAAATCTATCCATCTAATAGCTTTGACAGCTTGGTTTTTTATTGCAATCCACAATATACAATATATATGAGCTTCTGTAGATTCGCATTAGCTTAGATCTTCTCGTGTACCCAGTTGGAGCAATCAAAGTAAAAAGTCTTCAGCATAGAGGCCTTCATTGGAGTCAAATTCATGTTAGCTTGGGGTTTGACGTGTGCTTACCTGTTTGTCATGTGAGCGATTGCAATAAAAATTGGTGGAATGGCACCATTCTTAAGATTAAGCTTATTTTTGGCGGCCTTGACCCGACCCTGCTGGCGCAATTAAAGTGTTGCCGTGTAGCATTAAGCAATCAGGAAAAAGGAAGTATTGCAAAAATCTGGAGCAAAGACAAATGTAAAACTTGGAGGACTTAGAAACGGGAAATCTATTTCTAGGATGGCGACTATTCTTTGCACATCGAACCTTGCTTCGCAAAAGTGGAAATAAAATTGAGCAGGCCAGTGAGGTTGTAAACATTGCAAAAGAATCTGAAGTTGGACCATCAGAGACGCCTTCTCCTATCGAAAGCAAGAGAGTTAAGCATCTCCCTAGAATTACATGTTACATGAGCTCCAAGAGGGCTCGTTGAAAACTCATCCCTACGGTTGGAGGCCGTAAATTTCATCAATAAAAAAAAATGAAAGGCAACATAATAGCTACTTTTCACAGCTGATCCTTTGAAAGCAGCTATCTTGTCCAAAGTGTATAATAAGGGAGATAAAAATATCATCGACTTTGTTTCGTGCTTCATTTATCATTGAAGCCCCATCGTAACCTATAATTTGGATCCCTTTTCAATGCAGAAGTCAGCAGTGTTGCAAGATCCACGACAATTTGTACAAAAACTAGAATCACTTTTGTCCTGACCACTTTGGATTGTAGCTCAAACTTATTACTGTAAGTGTCTAACTTTCTCCCTAGAACATCGGACCTGCAGCCCATCAAAGAAGGCACGCAACGACAACGATGCTTTAGGATGAATGAATTGGTGCATGCCTTAGAGGTGTAGGGTGGTATCGATAATGTGCGGATCATTTGGGAATACTTAATGATATGTTCACTTACTATACAAATGAACAAAAGTCACTTCCTTAAAAGAAAAAAATGCAAATTTGAAGTGAAGATGAGGACATTGAATGTCAAGTTTTGGTCCCATCTTAATTTCCCTATTGTCTGTGGCATCCCATTCTAATCTGTTCCACTTCTTGTGTGTCGCAGTGGATTGCTGATGGAGAGTTGGGTGGTAATCGCGAGTCAAGGAAATAGGCGATGAATTTTGGAGGTTGATGAGGTGTTGAAAGTAGGTAATGCAAACAGAACTGTGAGTGAAGTTAAGAATGTTGAAAAGACCATATTTCCTTCCTTTTCTGCTCTTCCAGAAACTGTTTGGATTGGTTTCGCGTAGTATTTCTTCCTGCTGTAGGCCAGACTCTAATCCCATAAATGAATTTTAAAACTTATCAAATCCTGCTCTCAGTTAATTAATCCTGTATGAATTTTTTGCTCAATCCCTTTTTCTTTTGAAAACGTAGGCAAAATAATTCCTATTTGAAGTGTATGGCCAATTCTGGACGAAAAAGAGAAACTACAAACCTCACATGAATCCAGAAAGAAAGATACACATGCATTTATCAAGTATTTCATTTACCAAATAGGGGCAAAAAAGGCAGAATTAGCAAAAATAAGAACCTGGAAAAGCATGAAGTTAATTTAACACCTGAATTTGATTTAACGTTTGGTGACAAAATGAAATCGAGGAGCCCAAACGCCTATAAACATCCAAAAGTAGCAAAGTTTGAGGCAAAGTGTGTATGTATATTATTCGTTTTACTGGATAGTAATGTGGGTAAAACTTGTGTTTTGACTGGTAGGGGACAGACTTAAGCTTAAATATAGGCGAACAATGATGAGATGGAAGCAGCTGTGGTAATGTGTACATACACGCTTAAATTAACAGTACCCAAAGGTCTGGTGGATGTCATTGCTGCCCTCAGAGCTTTACAAAAAAGAATAATCATACTGTGTGGGTGTCTTTTATGTAATAATCCGCTCTTACAGGTAGTCTATTTATCACCATCTGTGGACTATCTGTAAACTCTTCATGTCGGACGAAATATTGTTGAAAAGTGACCTACGTGGAATCCGACAGGAAGTATTAAATGATGGACAGTCAAAATAAGATGTTTTCGATTGTACTAATTCTTTTCAGACTTTAACACAAATAAAATGTCCGTCAGTCATGGACCTTTTAAATTACATTCAGCAGAATAGATTAGAGGTTCATTGTACTTTGCATTTTCCGAGAAAGTCATGAAATCCACTAATTAACGTGTTTAAATTATGTAATAAGTTGAGGTCATTAATAGTTTTATAATCATGTGAATTTGTAGATGTTTTCTGTACTTTGTCAAAGGTTGCAAACTGCTGAAATCAAGGGCTTGCATTTTACAATTTACCAAAATCCAATGCATATTCGGGTTTGGTTCATAATGCTGTTTCCGCCGAGGTGGTCCACATGGTAGTAGGTGGTCAGTCTGCTCCCACACGAATGACTAGAAGACCAGACAACGCTATTCATGAATCCACGAAATAGTGGTAGCAATAATAGTTTGTGGTAAGGAAGTTTCTTGCCAATAAGAAGTGTGGATAAAACGCGTGAATATGTGCAGGAGGTTTTAATTACAAAGCGAAAATAGAACACGCAATTGCTTAGCAGTAAGACTTTCATATAGTGCAAGCGCATCCAAGGCTCTGTGCGTTGGTATGGCGG